>DWJN01000100.1:0-32555 GCA_018248895.1 Carystus phorcus
TGTGTTGTCCATGGCACCCACGACACAAGGTATCCTAGTGTGGGGCTATGAGTGTGTGGCGTTATTATTATTATTATATAGAGAAGATAAATTTTGAACTCGACATTAAGTCGGGAATTCAGAACCAGGTACGGGCTTATGCCAAGTATTCTGGTATCAATGTGATATTGTTATGAAAGTCAGGGACGATTTTGTGTTAAATGTGTGTCTGTCTGCATATTGTGTGTTTGTATGGGTGTACATGTTGTTGTGATATTTGATGTATTGTGAAATATGAGTGTGGCTGGGTTTAGAAACCGGCGAACTATCGAACAGGTGTCTAGTATAATTGATTTCTGTAGCGGGATGTATGTTTTTGGGTGCAAGTCAAGTATTTTTAAAGAGGTATGGAGAGACTTTGGTACTATACCGGTTGAGGAAATAGTTATGGGAACAATTTTAATTATATCTTGGTGCCACATCTGCTTGAGTTCTTCTGCTAAAGGTATATATTTTTGTATTTTCTCTGTGTGTTTTTCTTTTAGATTATTTGTGTTGGGAACGGCAATATCTATCAGGTAAGTTATTTTTGTCAATTTTAATGTTAATGTTATATCAGGTCTGTTACTAAGAATGGTTCGGTCGGTGATAATATCTCGGTCCCAGTAAAGTTTTACAGTGTTATTTTCTAATACATTTCTCGGTTTGTATTTGTAGTAAGGTGTGTATGTGTCAGTCAGTTTATATTTCAGCGCAAGTTGTTGATGGATGTATTTTGCGACATTATCATGACGGTGTGTGTAATCTTTATTGGCAAGCACATTACAACCTCCTGTTATGTGATCTATTGATTCCGTATATCTATGGCACAATCTACATTTGTCTGTTTCTATTGCTTCTTTAAGTATAAATTTGGAGTAATTGCGTGTTTTAATAACTTGGTCTTGTATTGCTACTAGAAATCCTTCGGTCTCACTAAATATATTTCCTTTTGTAAGCCAGGTGGTTGACGCATTTCGATCTACGAAGTCTTGTTCTAATTGGTGGGGGTATTTGCCATGCAATGCTTTATTCTTCCAGCTTTCAAGTTTCTGTTCTTCTTTTACAATTTTAGTCTTTGGATCAAAGACACTGTTCTTAAGTTGTAGAGGTGTTCCCGACTGAGACATGTTTACTATTGCTTTGTGTAGTGTACTATCTTTAGCTTTTCGCATGAAATATGTTCGCAAGTTTTCTATTTGAGCGTAGTGTAAATTTTTTATGTCGATAAATCCACGACCTCCTAGCTTTCTTCTAAGTGTAAATCTCTGTACAGCGGAGTGTATGTGATGGATGTTATGTTTGTTGCTTAGAGTCCTGGTTAAGATGTTAAGAGCATTAAGTTCAGTTTCAGACCATTTGATAATACCAAAGGAGTAAGTTAAAATTGGGATGGCATATGTGTTAACGGCTTTTACTATATTTCTAGCAGAAAGTTTAGTACGGAGTATATTGTTCAGTCTCTGTTTGTATTTAGTTTTAAGTGTATTTTTTACGTCTGTATGATTTATAGATGTATTCTGTTGATACCCTAAGTATTTATATGTTTCTTTAGGTTCCATACTGTTTATTGTCCCCCCTTGTATTTCAAGTTCATATGAATCTGTTTTGTTGTAGTGGCCTTTGGTAATACTATTGATTTTACATTTATTAATCCCAAAAGTCATTTTTATATCTGTACTAAATTTTTCTGTCAATCTTAATAAATGATCTAATTCCTGCTTATTACTCGCATATAACTTTATGTCGTCCATGTATAGAAGGTGTGTAAGTTTGATTTTGTTTGCTCTGTCTATTATGTAGCCATAAGTGGTGTTGTTTAGTATTCTGGAAAGTGGATTTAAAGCAAGACAAAACCACAGAGGACTGAGGGAATCACCCTGGAAAATACCGCGCTTAATTTTGATATGTGAAGTGGTCAATGTCGTTGTGTTTGTTCTTAAACTGAGTTTAGTTTTCCATTTAGTCATTGCCTGTTGTAAGAATTGTATTAAGGTATTATTAATTTTATAAATTTTCAGGACATGTAGAAGCCAAGAATGAGGTACGCTATCAAAAGCTTTTTGATAATCAATATATGAGTAGTATAGATTTTTATTTTTTACTTTTACTTGGTTGTGTATTTCTGCATCGATTATCAATTGTTCTTTACACCCCATTGAGCCTTTACTGCAACCTTTCTGCTCTTCTGGTATAATTTTATTTGTGGAGATGTGCGAGTTAATTTTATTTGTGATGATGGATGTCAGTAATTTGTAAATAGTGGGGAGGCATGTAATAGGTCTGTAATTAGCTGGATTTGTTGTGTCTTTATCTTTAGGTTTTAAGTAGGTTAAACCTTGTGTAAGGAAAAGTGGCATTTCATGTGGATTTCGAATAATATTATTAAATGTCTTTGCTATGTGTATGTGAGTTGAGGTGAAATATTTAATCCAATAATTTTGAATTTTGTCAGGACCAGGTGCCTTCCAATTTAATGTTCTTTTTATTGCGAGTGTTACATCGTCTTTACCGATTGTTATTTCTGACATAGGCTCGATGTTTTCCATCTCTTGTTCTTCTATATCAGTCCATGATATGTGTGTGTTATGGTGTACTGGTTTTGACCATATGTCTTCCCAGTATTTTTGAATTTGTACTATATCCGGTGTTTGTGTTAATGTAATGTTTTCCGAGTTGAGTTTTTGATAGAATAACTTTTGATTTTTTTCAAATAAAATATTATCTGTCTTTCTTTGGTAACTTTTATTATATCGGTTCAATCTTTTGGCCTGTGCTTGTAATTTCTGTTTATTTTTATCGAGTTGGTCAATTATTTCTTGTCTATCTTTGTTCTTCACATTTAACTTGTGTTGCTTTTTCTGGGAAAGATTCCCGTTTAAATACTGCGTGAGCTGTCCTATTTCTTTTCTCAGTGATGTTATCTTATTTTCTATTCGTCTCTTCCATGGTGGTTCCTTATGTTTATGTATTTTGTTGTTCAGTGAGGAGGAAATGTGATCTATATTAGATTGTTTGCCGTGTGATGTCGCTACTGTTATTGCTGCACAATATATAACTTCATGAACTTCTACTAGTGTAATAGTATCTTTATTTTGAAAGTATTTGTCAACTATTTCGTTAACAATATTAACCGTTTTTATCATCTGGCGTGTTGTTTGTAATTTAGGAATCGTAGGTCTAAGAGTTGGGTCAGTACCGCTGTATTTTATAAGCATTTCAGTAAAGGTGTTTTCGATTTGTTCAAATTTTATTGATGTCACTGATGAATTTACTTGTACGTTTTCTTGTGTTAATATATGTTCACTAGTTTCTAATTGTCGATTGTTTTGTGTTGGTCTTATTATTTGACGTTCACAAGTTTGGTTCTGTATGTGTAGTGTATTTGGTGTATTTTCCGGTGAAGACTGTGTACGCTGTGTAGTGAATGCTTGAGTATTTTGATCATGTGTGTTCAAGGTTACTTGTTCGTCAATAACATTATTACGATTATGTGTGTGTGGAAGTGTTCGTGAAATCATCTGTTTCATGTGTTCTCGCTCAGTGGGTGGTATTCTATTGTTTCTGTGGATGACTCTAATTTGATCCGATAGGCGCTGTTCTGAAATATGACACAGTTCTGGGAATTGTTCTAAAAACATTTGGTGTACTAAAGGTCTCCAAGCGGTCATATCAGTTTCACACAGCGTTACAGTGTAGTAGCAACGGAGGAGCTCTGTGTTAATTTCTTTAGTCCATTTCATCCGTTGTCTACTTTTGCCAGCTAGGGTGGTTGCAGGAAGCATATCCTGCAAAACACTTCTTGCTGGTGGGTTAGTGTCGATGAGCGGTGATTGTGTGTAGTGATCTACGCAGTTTAATGGATTATTTTGTATTCTACGCGTAGGATGATTGATGTCAGGAATGGGCACAAGAGAATTAGCTACAGCTTCTTGTGCAACATCGCATGACATTGGTGATGTGGTTGTAGATGGGGATGATTGCTGTAATTCGTATGAATGTGGTGATGAGCTGGGTGACTGAAATAAACTATGTGTTGAAGATGTTAAAGAATGAGGAGGTGATGAGTTATCAATAGGTGCAACAGTACTAGACTGGGCAGACCTCAGCGATACGGTGCCCCCCCCAGAATACGTGGGGCAGCCCGAACCTGATGGCCCGGGGCGGGATTCTCCCGTATGGGTACCCGCCTGGGGTAGTTTTCTATTTCTTAGTCGCATCGCATCTTGGTTTTACTATAGCTCCGTTGGTCATTGGTGAGTTTGTAGCGTAAAGCTGCCAATGTCCGCCCCTCACGTGGCATAGATGGTCATGCCGGACGTGGAGTTAGCCTTTGAGGGGCTTATTATTATTATTATTATTATATTATTATAAAGGTCTTTTAATATATAATTATGTACAGATAATGCCTGAAGAAATCTTAAAGCAATTGTTTCATGTACTGAGTCGATAGAAGTACAAAATAAAACAAGAACAGATTACTACTTACAATATAAGTAGCAAAGAAAAATTCACATTCAGCATACAAAACGTAATTCTCGTCACTAATAATATAGTGTAAAAATGTTTCTGACACGGTTTTGATTAACAATTACA
The DNA here is from genome assembly GCA_018248895.1 of Carystus phorcus. NCBI lineage: Eukaryota > Metazoa > Arthropoda > Insecta > Lepidoptera > Hesperiidae > Carystus > Carystus phorcus. The sequence goes on from DWJN01000100.1 coordinate 4,615, forward strand.
TTAATTTGGTTTTGCAGTGATGTTAGAGTTACGTTCATATCGCTGTCTTCTAGAAGCTTAATGATTTCCGCAATGACGCAGTAATGACGTAGAGAGCCAACCCCTTGTATTAAAAACTTCCCTCCTTCAACTTCACTAATAGTAATCTGAAACAAAGTTCGCCGGTTCAAGGTCGCAATTTAAAGTTTTTCGAAAAGTTCCTTTCCCGCTCAGTTTTTTTATAAGTATATAAATCTTTTTGTCGGCAAAGTTCCACAAAGTTTTTGGCCCAGATTGTCATCGATTTTTGTTTGAAGAGTTTGTTTTTTCATTGTTCTTCTTACTTGTTTGACGGTTAATTCATAAAAACTTTGCCGCCCGCAAAATCGATAACGATCTCTCTGTTTGTAAACAAACTCCATGTTTTCGTGTAGGTTACTCTGAATATTAACATTTGATCATCCGATCTTATTTCCTCTGCTGCATTTGTACTAAATTTTATCCTAAGTCAATATTCATTTCACAGTCTAGTCAACAATAGTAGTTACACAAGATGTCCAATGGTTAGCAATCATACTCATAGATCCATAATAGGTTTTCCTGTGTCACGGACAACACAAAAATACAAAGATCAGACACCGAGGTCGAGATCAGAAATATAATTCATAATTCAAATTTCCTCGTGAAGATTAGAAACCTTTGATTAGCAATCGGTATGATAAACACTGCGCCGTACAGGAAACATTGAAGAGAAAATACGTCAATTTAACTCAAATAAGACTAAATACGGAAGTGCTTACTTAGTAAACATTTCCACTAACATTTATGTATTTACTTATTTACCACATTGGAAGTACCTAGGTAAATTCATCAAACACGCTATAATCGTCGAAATACGGACGTTCAAAACCGAATAATAAATACTTTTGTAACTAGCACAAAATACTTTAGTTAATATTAACCACACTTTAAATGATTATTCGTTTCGAAAGTCTAATAAATATTTATATAGCACAGCACGTATAGTAAAGCTATTTGCAGAGGCCAATAAATATAGCGTTTTCGCGAACTCGGTAAATATTTTCCCCATCATAAGCCCATGCATGGAAGTCGGCCGGAGGGCTCATCACCTCGGTCCTGAATACTTTCATATTCGTACGTATCCCGGCCCCCTGTCTCAACTTATGTAAATACTGCCCTAACACTTTCCCCGTTTTTCTCGCATTTGCGCACAATACGTGCAATTTGACGGCGGATCCAGGCATTATCCACGTAGGTGAGCCCTCTCCACATGGATTTCTAAGTGATTTGAAGTTTATTTTAGAGGTCATGAATAAAAGGTTATCAGATTTATTCTATACTTACTATTACAATCTTAAACAAAGTATGCTTCCTGTTTTCTATTAAATCAAATTAAAATTTATTGGTAGAAATAAATTGAGCAATTCTATCAGTATTAAAGTGTGATTATTTGACCGTATCAAATTAACAGATGGAAATGTTCTACAGGACTAAATGTATCGTCAATCATTGTGTACATGCAATTTTTTAAATAAAATAAAATTTGGCAGATTTCTCGGAAGTGGAACAAGTATTATTATTGAAAAGAAAGAAATAACAATTATTTAATTTCAACATTAATTGCTACTTGCGCAGACAAAGAAGGCATAATGAATAGCCGTCCCCGCTGTCCGTCTCGCCTGATTTATTTCATGACTTCGGATATGCAAATGGCATTAACATTCAAAGACGTAGGTATCCGCGCCCCTTTTAAAGAAATCTCCGAGACCGCACAATGATGCCAATCCTGGGTGAATCTTAATATTTTATGTTGTGTTATTTCTCTTTTCTCTCATCTTTTTCCTTCCTGATATTATTTATTTCCTTGCCGACAATGAGATTCCCACTTTGGCGCGTAATAAAAAAGAATTATTGTTCATCTTTTCATAGCGCACCGTTTTGTTGGATAATGTTACCGAGATTGAAAGAGTGTTGGACTGGATCGTTCCTTTCATTGGTTTTTGTTTATCTTTTCCTTTAATTCTGTAACAGTTTTAAACAGAAATATCAATTTATTATACTTAAGAAATTGCCATAAACATCTTTAATATATTAGCAAACCTTTAGCCTAAATACCAATAGATTTATCACAATGTTATTAAATTTTTACTAATATTATAACTCTATCAATAACATAAAACAGTTACAATTGTTTTAAATATTTCTTAAACATTTATAATTAAATTAAACTGTAAGATAAAAATTTGTTTTCCAAAAGCAACCTCACATATTCCAACGCTTCTAAACGTTGTTACAAATTTATAAAAGAAAAAAATGTTGCATACAAGAGACAAAAGGGTTTCCAACACTCAGCTGTGTCGTTGGCTGATTGATATACATCGGAACATTGTCCACCGTTACAAATAACACAACAGCCACCGTGAGTAACAAGCCCCTGGGGGTTAACAAAGAGTGGTAGCAAAAAAATGATGGTGGCCCGCGGCCGGGGAGTGATTGGCCCGATGATTGATCGCCCCACTAATTGGTTGATGGATGATGCGAGCCCATCTTCCCCACAGGTTACTTGTTATATATGTATGAACTTACAAATAGATAAGTTGGAGTTAATATTACGTTTTCAATATTCTTAAACTTTTAATAGATTTTTATATTTTGTACAACTTCTTATTGATTTGTACACTAATTGTACACAGATTGTACACTGTAATTACAGAATAGGAAAATGATAATATCTTAATTTCAGGTGTAAACAAATGCACCCATATAAAAAACAAATAAATGTAACTAAATGATAGTGACAAATACAAACATCTTATAGCAAGTATATTATGTAAAATGTAATAAAATTGGGTGAAAAGTTACTAAAAAGGTACGTAAATAGGAAAAGTTCAGTACAATTACGCAGTTGTGTATCAAAGGTGATCTTATCACTATATAGCGATTTTTCTTCAGATTTATTATTGTATATACATTTATATTCTCTGTGACGTAAGCACAGAAAAATAAGGAAACATCTAGAGCGAGAATAGAGAGACACCGAGAATTAAATATATGTATAATAGTCCTGTAATCGATAATAATTAGATTAAAAGTTAGTATACACCTCCAGACATATCTATTATCAAAAACTCATCGCATAACCCTTTACTCTATTGAAGTTCAAACGCGCTTACTCGTATCATCACCGCCGTCAATTTAACGAAACATAAATTAGACATCAAGAATGTTACATGTGTACAGTATTTCCGAATAGTAATTAAATTCCGGAGTACAAAGCAGCAGATACGCAGCGGAACCTAATTTTCATAGCTGATTAGACCTTACCCCACACGGGATCATATGATTACATCATGGCCCTATTCTGGCCGATTGTGAAGACGAGTTGCGATCGTCTATTATAAATAACGATAAATTAGTATAATGCATACGAAACCAATGCCTCAATAGCTATAAAAATGTTTAGACAGCGTTCATTAAATCGGTTCAAAATAATCCGCATTTTAATTTGCATATGGATTAAAATAAAATTAATCTTAAGTTTAGGTGATGTTACGTTAAGTTTGCTATAATACACCTGCAAAACCTTAAAATTGATTAAGCCATTTCAGAGATTAACGGGAGCAAAGGCTCAGGCAAACTGACAGATTCTAAACGATCGACAGAGTTAAAGAACTGCGGGCGCATTCGGCGCCTGGTTGGGTGACCGCTAGTAGAAAAATTTTTTGAGCGATTTCGTGCTTCGAAGGGCACTTTAAACCGTCCGCCCCGGTTGTTATTGTAAATAGCAGTCGTTAAGCCACGTCGGAGGCCATCGGGCGGCATAAAAGCTTCCAACACTTGGGTTGGCCAATAACCTCTCTACCAATCCGCACTAGCAGCGTGGTGAATGCTCTAGACGATGATATGCTCTAGACCACCTCATTGGGCCATTAATGGGTTGAAACTACAAAAACTGTAAGTACCCGCGTGCATTTAAAGTGATAAATTAATAGTTCAGTTTTTGTTATTCAGAATAGGTAGGTCGCGTTTGTTGCGCAGAGCGTCAGTACCCCTATCAGCTGTCGGGTGCACGCCACGTTACAGTTGACGTCGTGACGTCACGTCACACGTCTGCAACACGCGAAAAACTCGCCTCATAATTATCCGTTACTTGCGTTAATCCTCAAAAAGGTTTTTGAACATTGTATGTCACAAAAAATGAACAGAGAATGTGTTAATAATAATTGTAATGAATAGGTGTTTAGGGATGCAAAGATATTGTGCGACATTTACATATGTTTTTTAATAATTACTGTTATTCGATCGATATTTTCGTAATCGATTTCTTAAACTGAACCTTAATGTAAAACGTACAAGTCTAATTACTCAATTTAATTTATTACGTTTATTAGTACTCTTTGTTCCGCGTGTCTTTGGGATAAAAATTATAAAGAAATTTTGTAAATATTAAGATGATAATAGTAACAAATTAGAAGATTTATTAAAATAATTTGTTCTGCGCGATGTGTATACTTTGCCCTATTTTAGCTATCGTGACAAATAGAAAATTAATAGTTATTATTTGGAGTTTTACACGATGATTCATTTAACATCCAAATATGACAACGAAAACTTCTAATTGCAATTATAATGTATTTTTTCAATAAATTTTTAAACGTGAAAATTCAGTTTTTGGAGACAGCCTACTAAGGAAAAAGTTAGACTACTTCTGGAGTGATGTAATTTTCAAACCCAAAAACAAATTTTCCGAAATTCGGAATGATGTCGATTTTCAATTTCCCCTATCGCTCAAGCGACATGACCCGTTATAACAGCGAAACAATACGCACCGTTTCGTTCACCAACCGCTATACTTAAGGGTAAAGAGTCGGTGCATATAAAAGCCGTCTAGAAAGTTTTCTGTCGCTTCCCGCGATCGATACCGCGCTGAGGTGCGCCGGGAATTACACCCGGGGTAATGAACGTAACAACAGCTAGTTTCACTTGCTCATTTGGGTTATTATGTCATTTTGAAGCGTGTTCACTCGTTGAAGCACTTGAAACGGCAATGGTTTTAGAGGTATCATTAGTTTCGTCTGACGATTTAGAAGAATCAATTATATCTGTCTAGTCGATAATAGCGCGTTTTGATTGTTAAACATTCTGTTTTGTATTGACTTAAGAGTTATGTATCACTTCATTTTATAATTTGGAAATTACAGTAATACCCCGACTTACGCTACCTCGTTTTAAGCGAATCCAGAGTTACGCGGTTTTTCTTTTTAATCACCGCGGGATGAAGTGATCGACATTGCCAAACAATTAAATGTGAGGTGGAAGCTGATGACGTCCAAGAATTGCTGGCGAAGAAAGATGATTATGAGGATAAAGAAGGCATACTACGAGTCCTATTTACACAAACTTTATTTGTATTTATATGCAAAGATGGACCTCGACTTACGCGAATTCAACTTACGCGGCTATCTCTTGGTCCCACCTATCGTGTAAGTCCGAGGCATTACTGCAGTTCATTATCATGTTAATGACATCGATGAACACAGTAACGTCAAAGTCAATACCAAATTGCCGACTAGGTCAAATGTTGGCAAAATTATTATTACAATCGATATAGAAGTCTCCTTTTCAAATATAGTTCTAACAAAAGAAATTTTGCAGATTACATTACAAACTCTTATAACTAAACAGGACATCACCATTGCTTATGATGTTGAGAAACTATTGCTTTTAACTGACGTAGAAGTTACTAGACAAGTTAATTTTATCCACTTTAATAGTTAATTGTTTCGTGGTTAATTTTACGGAGCTCAGTTATAGATTTTAAGTTAATTATTATATGATGAAAAAGAAATGTAATAAATAAATAAATAAATAAATAAATAAACATGTTTTCACGAGTTGAATTATTTGACCAATCTTGTGTATAAGGCACACTGCGAATCACAATTACTAATTAGTCTGAGTTGGAGAACTTTTCATTACACCAAACGTTAATGCAGTAGTGAAAATATTGGAGTTCAAAGTTTCAGTCGATTTTTATTACAATTGCTATATTTTAACAGCTGATTGTCAAATCGTTTGAATGCTGTGATGGTTTTATAAACAATGTATTTTGTAGTTTTCTATGGCATCCACGACACAATTAATCCCTATGGGGCTATGAATGTGTACCGTAATTTAATTAGTATTATTATAGTTGGTTAACTTGTTCTATCATCATTAATTTGTGAACTCTGATATGACGTTAGATACTTTTACGATAAAAAAAGTTATATGAAAATAAAGCAAGTGACAAAACTATTCGAAGGATAGTAACTTGATATTTGGGCGAATCCTCCCTAAATTTGTCTTAGTATTTTATATATAGGGTACAATCGCATAATCATTTACACATATCGCCTTCCATCGGTCGCAAAGATCTTAATTCTTGCTAAAGTCTGTAATCCCAAACGGGACCTCGCATGCGAAGCGATATAGCCAAGTTTCGCTCAATACATAATTGGGACCAAATCCCTATTGGATCCCGAATATAGAGGGACAGGTTTCTTAGTGCGTGTTCAGGGGGAAATTAATGAAATTAACGGATACTAGGCAAAGTAAATATAAGAAACGGCGAATGTTTTACTGCTTGGTATACCGAAGGAAATTCAATTCTCATCGTTTTGTTTGTCCTAGAATGATATAAACCTGACGTATTGTTAAAATAATTAGGCCAACTTATTGAAAAAACAACAAATATTACAGTAAACATTTTAGGGAGCTTCTATTCAAGCACGAAAAATATGCAAGTCATTAATGCCAGGCATATTTTGGCTTTGTATCTTTACTTTTTTCTATAAGGTTCAAAAGTTTAAATAAATAAATATTTTATTGTAACAGGTACCTATTTAGGGCCAAATAATGCAATTTGATTTAGAAACATCACATCCTCGTTACGAATATAAGATTGAACGGGATTTTATTCACTTCGGGTTCAATTAGTTATTTGTATTAGTTTGTGGATCATCAAAAATGTTTTTTTCTTCTTAATACAAGTTAGTACATAACCTAATAATGACGTTAAGAACTATCGTTATGTTAATGTTCATAAATGTTACAACTACATAATGTACACCCGATGATGTAGAAATATAAACATTTTATCAAAAGCTATTGCAATATTTAAAACAAAATCCTTAAAAATATTACGCTGCAACGAATCAAAATAAATTTCAAACTCAAACGCGCCTTTCATTATACTTGTTAACCTCGATGTAACCGGCAGGGTTCTTTCATCGAAACTAAAATGTATTTCGTGCGCTTCTGTTTTCGTACCGCAATTAAACTGCTGTAAAACTTCTTGCTGCAGTGTTTGCGGAGAACCTGAACGGTTCGCGAAAGTTGTGCGGTACAGCTCCTTGTTTGCCTGCTAATTATCCCGGCAGCCGGTTGAATCAGCATCCGAAACGCTGACCCTGCCTAAATGGTCAAACGGGACTAAAAGCGTTTCACGGCTCCATTCAACTACGGCTTCCGCCCAATCCGCCCCGTAACCATAGTGACCGCCTACTCCGCGCTATTACTTCATTGTATCAACATTCATATCGACGTCACGTGTAACGATGGCTCGACTAAACGAGGGGACCGAAGCCAGATTTGTCATGTCTCCTTTCAAATTAGACTCCGCAGTCCGGCATTGGCACTTCGCGTGACGTTTAAAATCAAAAGCGTAGAAGGGTTACGTAATCCGGACCTTTTTCGGCGCGACTTGTGTTTGTGTGCACGTCTCGTCTTTTGTCACGTATTCTTAATTAAGGACCGACGGCTGCCAAGCGACCCCACTCGTCACATTTTCATATCGATTGTGAGACTCGTATGTAAAATAAATATTTTTATAGCCGCAGATTTTCGGCGATATACATCCGAAAAAAGCGAAAATTGAATCTGTTAGCGGCCCCTCTGTTTGCGAATCGGAAGCCGAGCCTAATAAACCACCGCTTAACCTCTCGCAACAAAGCCGATACAAACTGAGTGACATCCCGTCTCTAAAGAGATCTCGTGAAAAAATCCGGCAGCGACGTGTCAAAGACACCGCGAGCCGAGGGGCTCTTTGTTGCCTATCGAAATATTTTTTAAAGCTCAACTCCTTAGCGAATTGAGAGATTAAGTCGTTTTTGAAGAGGCAATCGTTCTCCCGGGACAGTCGTGATCATTCCTACAGTCCTCATTTCCGTGGATGCTCCGTTTGATTGTTATTTTTGTTGCTTCCCATTTTGTCCGCGCCAAACGGGATTTGAAGTGACAAGCGACGATTTTCACTAGAGCGCGATAAGTGTTTTTCGACTTTTTTATAAGTAATTGTTTGTTTCTCGTTCGATTTGTGTCCTGTTTATTTTCATTTGTTTCGTAATTCGGGAACTAAGGGTAACTTATAGGCATTTTCTCGTGGAGTCGATTCGGGAGGAGCGTTTTTTTAGCAACAAGCATAAATCAATGTTATGTAAGTTATTTCAACGCTATCTCTCGAAGTAGACATCATATTTACAACTTAATATATAATTATTCACAGACTATGTTATACCATTTACTACTAATAATACAATTTACTACAAATATATTCCAATTACATACCATTCCATAATTCAATTTAATATTACTATATCGCTACGTTATACAATAACCCTCAAAGTTTTCCCGAGAAACGTAATACTCATCAAAAACATTTTAGTGCCCTTATTTCGGACATTCTCCAACGTATTCGTGACACAAAGCCACAACAAAATATGCAAATGGCCATAAGGCAGTAGGTAAGCGCTGGTAAGCCGCGTAATTATTCACATCGGATTTGCAAATCGCGCCCGGAGCGTTTCATTTCCTCACGCGCGAGTTAAACTGACCCCGTAGCGCGTCTAAATCAAAACACATGTGCTGAGAGCGGACGGCTTAGCCGGACGCTGATTTTGAGATGTGGGCTTCCCCTTTTTGCATTCCCTCATGGGTCCCTGCGTCGATTCCTTGGCGGGTGATGATCGATACCCCTCCCCCGCCGCCGGCCGCGACCCTCCCGCCCTCTCTCTTAATTAGGACTCGGAATCTGCGGCGGACACACACACTCACACGCGCGCCAGCATAATGTTAATCAACTTTCATTATGCACTAAGGAATTATATGGGTACGCCTGAGGAGTGATTATACGAGTTAAGGCCGCGTCCCCGACCAAGAAATCATACTTTATTATGATCACTCCGCATTCGGCTTTACGGCGGCACCTCGCGGGGCCGACATCGCATTACGTTTAACTGCGCATATATCAAGTAGGAGAGATATACTCATTACAATATTGTTTATAACGTAGGGACAATTTACTTTTAAATATAATATACAGCCTTACAGATGAATATACGCGCTAGGAATGCTAGAACGTTCCATCGCGTTTACATCAACATACATAATATATACAACATAAATAAGTCGTCACAAACATGGATCAACTCAAAACAAATATTCATCTATCGTCTGCAAGGCCTGAACAAAACCCTGAAACAGTTTCTCTGAAGGTCACAATACATGTATTGTGGTAAACTTTGTTAGCGGCCCGGTCAGCTGCTACTTTTCACACATCTATCGTAAAGAGTATTATATATTTATAAGTTGTTCTAATGCAGCGTCGAAGGCCTAGTTAAAAATTGAGGCGCCTGATTTCGTTTTCTACAAAACTATTTTGAAGCGCAATATTACTAGAAACATGTTGCTTCGCATCCAAATTGATACACCTGGTTGAGTATATAAATAATTAATCCCTTGAACAATTCACCAAATATGATACCAAATATTGTATATGTTTGAAGTTTTGTTTATACCCGTGAATATTTTTCATATATTATGTAAGTCAACGCAACAATGGCTAAGTATTTTGTTTATAAATGAATGTGTACTCGAGTGTTCATAAATACCAGTTGAACCTTGTTTATAACGGGTGAGATTACGCGGTGTGTAGTGGACCGCAATATTCTCTGGGTAAGCACGTCTGAAGATTAATTTTAGTTACATCCATGTGTATGAGTTCGCTGCTCAACATCAACTGAAATATTAAACGGCATCACTTTCACATTCATATGTTACAGCGAATTAGTCCGGTTTACAAAGTTGACTCACATAATGGTTTATAGTTTATATTCGTAAACTAAATTTCTTCTTCAATAGTACCATTTTGGTGGATAGTATATATAAACTATATGTATATCCATTTCAATATATAAAAAAACTGCCACTACTATATAACGCTGGCAATGTATGATTGATATTAGTCTTTATCTTATAGGTAATGTGAGAGAATAGTTACAAAGGATTTGAGAATATACAGACAAAAGAAATGGTACAAATTAGTATGGGACCCAATGTAGACAGATAAACAGAAATAAATCAATAATCATATTTCTTACAACTAAAAAACATTCCTTTAAATTGGTTATTATACGTCGACTACTTATGTAGATACTATTAAAGATTATGAAACATTACTGTTACTTGTATAAATTATTGAGTATAGAGTATACATTATTTACTATCACCACGCAAGCAATGCTCGTGATTATGTGTGAGTGTATAAGCGTTCATTTTTAATTATTATTCAGATAACTACCGTTTTACATTGGATATTGGATGGATATTGTTCGCATATCTTACAAATATAACTCCGCGTACGGCATAGATGCAAAGCCTTTTGAAATAGGCCTTTAATCGTGAAAGGCCTTGTTCTAACAGACCAAGAGCCTTTAATCTACGGTTATGAGGATAAACCTCCAATAAATCTTTCACTTAGCCAGCCCTTTAATTAACGCATGTAATAAAATTTAATTGATCAAAGCATTCGGCGTAGAGAGTAATTTATCAACCCCTTCAACTATTACGATCGTTGAACGACATGCTTGGTTAATATGATTTTATGGATTGATTTCATAAAAATATTATAAATACCATAATTTATATTTTTTGAAGACATTATAACTTATCGTTTATACATGTATGTATGTTAGTAACTTTTTACAAAATAAATAAATGTCTCTATAAAGAAACGCTTAAACAGTCTTACACCCGCAAAATACATTACTAAGACCTGAGAAACGAGAACAAACTTTCATCTGTCACATAAATATGCCTGGCCTGGAATCGACCCCGAGACTTCTGACTTTGGAGACAGTGCAACTAGTTTATAAAATAGTTAAAAAAAATCAAAGTAATCGTATAGAGTAAGAACTCCCTTGAATTGTAAATTTGACGCCTACATATGTCTTTAATGGCATACGTGAAAAGTTCTTAGGCAATTCAGTCATGTAATGCTACTCTTATAGTATACTCCATATATTTATACTTGACTAGTTGACCCAGCAGACGTTGTTCTGCAACAATATAACCTAACAGACCCCGGCCACGCGTTGCTGTGACTAAGATCTACATACTCAATTTAGCAAACTTACTCCGCCGTCTGTTAAAATCTTATGGAACTAATTCTTTGTGAGAGATTAAACAAATAATTTCCAATTACTCAATTTTGTCAATTAAATATCTTACACCGTCATCTTGTAGAATCTTATGGAAATAATTCTTTGTGAGATATTAAACAAATAATTTGCAATAAAATATTTTGCGACCATAATTTGACATGTAACCTATCCTATCTTTTAAATTGGATCAAACTGGACACGGATTATTTATGGATTTATGAGATTCAATATTTTGAGGACTTCATTACATAAAAATTACAACTACATTATATAAATACACTGTGATATTAATTACTAATCTCCAATAACTACGTTACATATACTTTTGATAAATGAATTTTCTTGCTTTGTTTTCTTCACGCACAATTTATTTATTGTGTTAACTCTCTGTGATACGTCCAGCCAATTGAGACCTCGATCGTTGGTACAAATCAGGCGTGCTTTACATTTTTGGGGACTCGCTGAGACGTCACGGGTCAATTTATACTGGTATGCTCATACGTGTAAGGATTTTCTCGGGCCCTTCGGCTAATGTAATAGATGAGGTGTTCTCATTAATTACAAAGAACGTCGGGACCAGCGCAAACGCCGCGGGTAACTCTGAACAAATTAATAAGATTATTAACTCCTTCCGACAAGTCATTCGTTCTCGTTTGAACGCGCGAAAAGAACACGATGTAATATGAGTTTGTGTATAACACATGAATATGATAAACGATATACAAAGTATCTTTACTACATCATCGAATATTAGGTTATACATTACAAATTATCATACAGAAATGAAATACTGAAATGAATGAATTTGAAACACCTAATTTTTAAACTTTCGAACATTTTATCTTGAATTTCAATTTAGGTCAAAAGCTTGCAAAAGTTAAATTTATTTTTCACAACTGTACGCTCTTTTTAAAAAATATCTTCCCCGGTGAATTTTTCTTTTCTATTTATTGACCCCAAAAACTTTAACTGCTACGAGAGTGCTACGCCGTAGCTCTGCGGTTTACAGTTGCAGGCTTTAGCTGTGTTTATTTTTGCATTGTGACAGTCGCTGGAAAATGTTACGATTTTAAATTTGTTTTTAACCACTGCGAACCAAATGTTGTAGTAATTGTTAAAACATTTTAAGGGCATATATTTTCACTACTTGAAACTAAATGTTTTAACAATCACTCAATATATTTGGAACAGCTTTGAAAAATAAATCCTCACAATATAATCACTTTAACAGCATTTGGTGTCACATAAATTCTTTCACTTCAACCAGAGTTATGATCAGATTCCGAGTAGGGTTAAATTTGTTAATAAGTAGCCATATTATTACGTTTAATAATTTACACTGAAGCGCGCCTATACACACGTTAAGCGGTCGATCCCAGTAGTCATCATAGATAGCAGTCGTTAAGCCATATCGGAGGTCTGGGGATGGCTTAAAAATTTCCGCAACTTGGGTTGGCGGTTCACCCATCCAGCTATCCGCACTATAGCAGCATAAGGAAGTAATCTTTAGGCCTCCTCAAATGATGAGGAGATCTGTGCCCTGTTATTATAGGGTTGACGTCAATATTATTTTACCCTAAAAACTAGCACAAAACCTATTCCGTTATAAGTAAACCACTTGTGGGATCACATGTCTGATCAAGGCGCTTACGTGATTGATCGTTAATGAAGTGGTGGATAGTTATTAATGATCGGGCCCCGCCTCGCCATACACTTCTTCACTCATACTTTTATACCACACGAGCTTATGCCAACACGCAAATTTTAACCCTATCATTATACGTATACGATATAGATTTCAGTCTTCCAAGGATTTGAACTCATCTTACCCAATAACGCCTATTAACCGACCGCGTTCGGTACATTGTCGCGTAATACATCATCTTTCAGAGAAACGTATCAATCAATTTGCAAATTATAACGCCGTCAATTTATCACCCTTTCGGCTTGTTCAAGGATAGTTGGCAGTATTCATCACGACTATCGTAGAAGAGCCCACATAATCTACATATATAAAGTCATCAAATCTCATGAAAGGGATTCGTTTCTTTCATATACATAATAGGATATTTACAATTCTAAATTTACTTCCTGAAAATTCATTCAAAGATTATAATTCTAACCAACTCCGATATTGAAAAGGGTTTTGTTTTATTTCAATTAAGTAGCAATCACAAAGAGATTTCAGACCGCAGCAGTCACTCTATCGTCGACGATTTAAACAGATGTCGTGTTAAGGAGGTCCTTCGGAGTATTCGTTCGGAATTTAAATTGCAAATTTGTGCGGCGACAGGTGCAGCCTTACGATTGAACATCGTCCTTCTCTTTCTATCTCCTACAGAAATGTTTCCCTCTCGGTCACGCCCAACGCTAAAATCAACGAATAATAAACGTCAACAAATAAAATCCGAGCGTCACTAATTACTGGGGCCTCAAACGAAGAGAGGTAATCTTTGCACTCCATTCTGAAAAGGAAATCTCGAAGCTAATGGTGTTAATTTAAAGCCGGCCGATGACTGCGATTTTTCTCGCTTTGAGAACTTTCAGAGTGATTTATTGACGGTACGTTAGTCGGAGTACTTCATTGGGGTTTAAATCTCGATATAAAATGTCAGTCACACACTAGAGGTCGTCCCGAAACTAAACAGAGGGTGTGATTCATTATGAATGGACCCGGCGGTCGCAGGTACGGGGTTCAAATTAAAGTTTAGCTCATTCGCGATGTGTACAATGCCCACTACTTCGCAAGCCGATCACGGAGCTGCCAGGCTTAATGAATGAAGAAATCCGGGAACCCCTGACACGTATCTATCTGAAGCCCCTTCGTAAATTCTAAAGTATCTTTACAGCAGACTCATTGACTGTTTCGCTTAGACAAGAATGTGAACAACAAAGGCACGTATAGATTCCGATTTATCTTTGTTTTTGTACCTTACATTCGCAACAATAGTAAAGATTACTGAAGATTTTAAAAACTAAAAGTTATAATATAAAAGGGCATTGATATTACTATTCCAGTTTATTTTTGTTTTTGTACCTTACATTTGCAACAATAGTAAAGATTAATGAAAATATGTATTAAAAACTAAAAGTGAACATATAAAATGGCACTGACTTTAATAACATTTTAAATCCGTCGGGGTTTTAGTCATAATTTACCTTAATCAAGTTATTAATTTGTAAAATAATAAAGAGAAAATAATAATAATGTTAAGAAAAATTTTTTCATGTCATAACTACAGTTACCACTAACATGTATATATATATAGTAAAAATGAAGTGACGTTTGTCTTTATGTATATAATTCTTCTGTTCATATGTATGTCATTGAACTCCTAAACAATTAAACCGATTTTCATGAATTTGTTTTGTTTTGTTGTAAAAATGGTTTAGATGCACAATTGTATCCGATAAAGTGTTTTTGTACGTTAAAGGATAGTAACGAAGGAAGAATCTGCTGAATCCGCTAGTATTGTTTAAATTAAAATCAGATACAATATTCAAAAGTTCACTAACAAAGTACTAACAGGATATACTACTGTTTATATATTTAAACACACTTCAATATCCTACTATCACATTATCCCGTGCTCTATTTAAAGGAATATTAAGAAAACCTCGAAAGAAATAGAAGTTCTCGTTAATCTTTGTCGTATCCCTCTTTGGTAGGCAAGTAATTAGCTTTCCAATTTTAAAGAGCGGCTCCACGCTCCGTGCTCCCATCAATCCGCCCCTGTCCGCCACCGAATCGATAATAATTAATTATTTTTGACATAATCACAGCCAAAATCCATTCTGTTTTTGCTAATTCATGTCCCTATAATAAAACGGGGCGACGCTTTTAAGGCTCGCCCGGACGAAATTGATAAAAAATAAATAAGACTCGGCACAACTTTCCGACAAGTCAAACAAAATTCGATACTGGCTTACGTCGCTAGATACCGCGTGATTAATTATAGATCATTTTATATTAAAATCTTTATTAGCCGATAAAATGCGATCTCACCCATGTCAGTAGGCGTAGGTAGGACATTTAATTTTGTTCGGCCTTAAAAAATATAGAACCTATAAAATTTCTAATTTATGACTAATGCTTGATTACTGCCATAAAATAAAAAATAAAATACAAAAATAATACATATTTTATAAACTGCCATACTGCCGTAAAATAAGAAAATAACGCACAAAAATAATACGTATGTATACACTTTATAACCTCGAATTAATTTAAACTTACTTACAAGTTATATCGAATAATAATAATTTTATTACAGTACACTAGTCCCTAAGGATTTTTCTTTCTAAAGTAATATTCTTATCGTGTTCTAATAAAAAAAAACTGAAACAAACATAAATCACGAAATAAAAAAATAAAAAATAGAAATAAAAACATTTATACAGAATAGCATAAGATATATGTATGTGTAAATAGAAAGGTATATCTATACTAATATTATAAAGCTAAAGAGTTTGTTTGTTTGATTATTTGAATGCACTATTCTCGGGAACTACTGGTTCGAATTGAAAAATTCTTTCTGTGTTGGATAGTCTGTTTATGGAGGAAGGCTATAAGCTATATAGTATAACGCTACCAATAAGAGTTAAGTAGTGATAAGAAATGATACAAAAACGGGAAAAATGTTCCAAGGTGACACGAAGTTCGTCAGGTCTGTACTAGATATACAGCGAGTGAAGTGAACGATATGTTCCTTGTGGCTGGTTGTGCCAACGTGTCGGGCCCGCACGTCTGAGCCGAAGGTCCTCAAACATCTATTAGCGGTGTATCCGAACGCCCTCATCCCGATCTTGCTATTATGTGCCGTGTCCAATATTGACACTGTATTCCGATTGTGCCGCGTGACACAAAGATCCCTTGTCACTTCGACTCGATATGGGTTTCTGTTCATGTCTTATAAGTGTACGTATGCTAAAGGTCCTTTATTATTTTCAATAGTCTATTTTCTGATAGCGTAGTAGGTGATAATTGTCACAATTCATATATCACGTTTTTAGAATCTTAGAAGTAAAAGCTATAATCGACGATGCTATGGCATGAGCAAGTAATTTCTAGACAACAATGTTTGACAAATGAAAGAAAACATCGATCTACATCAAGAGAAACAAATCTTTTCAACTATAATTATACAATAACTTTAGTATTTATTCCATTCTCTTATATCTTATACAGAACTACTTAGCTTGCCACAATATGATATGAGTTTTATGTTTACGTAATTTTCAATGAGCAAACACATCAACCCTGCATTAAGGGTATTGTTTGACAATTGACATTTGAAGTCGTTGGTATTAATGACTTATTACTACTGTGACCAAGTCACTGAATCTACTTAAAGGAAAATAGGTTTGAAAAATGGAAGCTCCAGGAAAATCGCATTCAAGTACGTTAAAACTTTCACTCTCCGTGACGATACTTAAAAAATACATAGCAGAAACATTAAGTGTGCTTCGGGCGGTTATGCCTCGTGATTAAGCCCGGCGAGGCATGCATAACGAGCGCGGTATGTTTGAACGTTCGCGAATAGTTTCTAAATTCCGCCGCTTGGCGCCGCTGCCGTCGTAACATTAAATCGAAAACAGCCAGTTAGAAATCTAACCTAGTGTTTGCTGTAATAAATTAAAGCGATCGATTTATATCTTTATTTATATCAACTCTAATGTTATAAAAAATTAGTAAGTCATTTATTACATTAATAACTGAAAAGCTATAGGATGATAAATACGCATTTACATACTGTTTTATCCGAAAATATTATCAGCTGTGTTAATAATCAATAAATGGAGTAATGTTTTAAGTATTTAACGTACATATTCATTCTCCTTTGAATCTTTATCTTGATTGACACAAACTTTTCATTAACAACTAGCTCACGAGTATTAACTATTAAGATCAACAAGAGATTAAATTTAAATTCTCGTCAAAATAATAACGTATTTCGTTATGTGGTACTCGTATATCGTAACTTGACAACCCTGAAACAGTAGAACGAGTTATTTCACCGAACCGATGCTAAAAAATACATAGTGAAAACATTAGATGTGCCTTAGGCAATACTGCCTCGTGATTAAGCCCGGCGAGGCATGCATAACGAGGGAATGTTTGAACGGCCGCGAATATTTTGCGAGGAGTCCGCCGGTACCGCCTCGGTCCGTACACCTTCGTTTATTGCCAAGGAGCGTTACTTGAACCTATCGCTGTTTGCTTAGGATCTCCTGACCCACTTGGTTTTGTAAATAATATTCGATTTATTACCAATTGGCTTTTGTTATTTCACGTGTATACTTAATGAGTATCGAACGAACGAAATTAGGATTGTGTTTTACCAAAACCATTAATAACAATATTTGGAATTTGATCTGATTTAAATGCAATAATAAAATTTAGATTTAGGTTGGTAAATTTTAATGTAATAAAAATTAGTTCTTAAATATTTATGTAATAAGGAGTTACATTGTAGATTTCGATGTTTCGATGTGGGGACGGTTTTCATAACATTACCATAAAAAGTAGTAATAATGTTAATTTAATAAATTTATCAAATCGCTTCGAATTTTCTATTACCGTGAATACATTTTCAGGATTTTTTTAATAATACTTATGTACGTACATGAAGTGGTAGTGGTAGTTTCGAGCCGGAGCCCCATTTAGCCAAGAGGACTTGTAGAATCAGTCCATTGCTCGATCCCACAAGACCGAATGAACGAATTAGAATAAAATTTTAAATTTACCATAAATGTAGAAATGCATAGCATAGATAATAGCTGAAAATGTACAGTTCTCGTGGGATAATTGCGGTAATTCGTGGCAAGAGAATCAAATAGTATAAAATATTTATGAGATTTCGTTTAATGAAACCAATCTACCGCGATCAAAGCTACGAGTATTAGATAGTATAAGTAATATTCTATTTAGTAATATACACACTGAATACCGATATCATAATAAAATATGTGAAATATCTATTACAAAATGTATAGAATATTATAGTACATGTCGATATAAGCATCAAGAAAAATAATCTATTATTAATTACTCCCCTGTGCGCATCTACTCGTAGGTACTTATCTAAACCAACCCATGCGTACGAAAAGATTTCTGCCCCAAATTAAATAATATTTTGAAGGGATTTGTATCGTGATTGGGCGGACACATGCTAATGCAAGAAGTTTTTAATTAAAACCGTCCGCAGTTAAGAGGCTACGTAATGGCTGATCCTCAGGAGGGATCCGATATTGGGTGTGTACGACCAAAGCCAAAATACAAACATATTTAGGTCCGGTGCGTTGCGTTGTGTTCTCCGAAGCTAATCACCGGCCGGAATACAAAGACGCCTGTGTACACATTACCTTAAACCCACCCCTTTCTTCCTCATATTGGTATGAAACATAAAAAATATTAACTACAAGATACTTCCATTGCCTATTTCCGTTCCGTTGTAACTTTATAATGATTTTATGCGCCAATATTAAAATATAATCTATGAATAATTTTGCGTATAATCTTCAGCGCATATGCTCAGTATTTATGTAACTTAATTTTAATTTTAGTAGAGTTGATAAAAGTACGAGAATTATGAAACAAATGTTGCATTTGAGCATATATCTCTACATATAATAAGTGTAACAGTGAAAGCCTAACATGCATATATTATTTTCAAATTGGACATAATTAACTTAATAATGTAATAAAATAGTCATAGAGTATACAAGTTTTAATAATAATAATCATTCCGTTCTTATCTGAAAGACAATTCTATACATGACAATCGTTCATTTGTTTATCTCGTGTAATTTATTTATCAACTCGCATTTGACTTACGAGTAGCGGATTATGGTGCCTCTATGCCGAGAAATCCCGATGAATCTCAAACCCAGCATGAAATAATTACATGTTAATAAGTCTAAATTAAATGTGCTGACTAAATGTGATTAATATTCCTTAAAGCCTTTTCTAATCTAAGTTACATCAACAAAATGGTAACTTCATCTGATTACACAATACATAATCATTCGATATCTAATATTACAATATTCTTTCCAGATGCTCGCGACTGCGACGATGGCAACTCCGATAAGGCAAGTAAATAACGCTATTACAAGTTCCGAATCGGTTTAAAGTAAAAAAAAACAACATTCTAAACGACTCCTGTCCCCCACGAGCGCAATAGAAACTTCAGTCGAGTTTATGGTCTCTGTGACCGCCAAAAGTCAGCGAGGAAAAGTGCAAGCTTGTTTACTCATATATCAGTGGAGGTCGACATTTCTTTCAGATAAGGTTGGCTCCCTCGCTGCCAATAAAGTGATTAAGTCACAAATCGTGGCGGCACGGCGCCTTCGCTCCGATCAGTGATATACTGACGCTGGGGTCGGATGTGCCACTCTAATTTACTTTTTAGTGCTTCATGATTGCCGTGATATAGTTTTTAGCGGACTCCTCTATTTTATTGATTCAAATATCCTGAATTAGATTACTATCTGTAAAATATAACTATGTACTGATCGATGTATGTCTAAACATGGTAGATGTTTTAGTGTATTTATTAACCTTGGGTGTATTTAATAACGCTGAAGGTCGCATAAAACTGTTTCTAGAATTTTCGCCTTTTGGCGTTTGTTCCTACTAATTTCAAATATCATTCTCATCTTTATGTATGTATATAAATCTCCTATGTGTTACAGAACTGGATTGGACCAAATTTTATTATGTTTTTGGGTGTGAGAGTGAATTCAGAAATGCTTACATTAACTATTCGATTTGCAAATAAATACCGAAGTACTATTTAAAAAACCTCGTCTAACGTTTATTTGAGTGAAGGTTCTTAAGTTTTTCGAAATGAAACAGAACGGGTTATTGGTTGGAAATAAATACGGAAATAGATATGAATGCAGACACGAGTAATACAGAGAACTTGTATGTTATACAACGATGCACCCATGTTGCTTTGTGATTAAGGTTGAGACGGAAATGTGACAGAAAAAAAATGGTTATTGAATTTGCCTTTAAAAATTATAGTACCGGTTTGGCTATCTATTTTAATCATTATCAAAAAAATAGGTAGACTTTGCTAGAACAATCGTATTAAAATACATACTTAAATAATTAGACGGCACACTTACCTTTAAGTCACATTGATAACAGGTATTTTACGTAAAAACTACATTTCCGTGTCTCCAGCGCCGCCCAGATATTTTGGTAGCTCAATCCCCAAGCAGCCAGCTCTATTACAAATAAATTGCCCTTCGAAATGGTTCCGTGTGTTATAAATTTCATACGTGCTGAGAAATGACATACGGTATTATTTATTACGAACTGTTTTTCTGGAAAAAAACACAAAGAAGACATTGTGATGTAATTGAGCCACGTTTTATTGGGGACGATACGAAATCGACGGCAATTTCGTATAATAGAATAATGTAAGGATAATTTTAAGTACGTCAAGTGAAATAACATTAATTTTTGTAGACTTGAAATTACAAAGCATATTGCCATTGTTGAGTCTTTTTAGTTCCAACATTTATTTTATACAAAGCAAGCGACCTGATGATAATTGGTTACAAAACTTACACAATAGCCATATCAAAGACACTGAAACGTTATCAGCCACGGAGACAAGAAGAAATAAATGAAATAATAAATAAATAAAAGAATATTAATGATTTAATAATAATACTAATGGTATAAAACTTACTTGAAGAATTACTACTAAACAGGAGACTTATCCAATAGTTTGGACAGCCGGGATTTGCAATCGGTTTTCTAAGCCGCATCAATAGTGCAAACTACATATATAGTTAGCCATGAAGTTCAACACAAATCCTGCAACAGCATAGTGGCTTCCTCTCAGCCTTTTCAACACGAAGACTAGCACGACTGCGATTCTCTAAAATATCTAAACAATCCTTACTTAGACGAATGCAAATGTTGTAGAACATAAAACAATAATTGTTTAACTTCGTTTTGAAACGCAAACATCGCAAAGTAATGTTTGACACGACGATATATCTCTATTGCACGATCGTTAACATCAGTCGGTTAGTAATTCGACATTTACCGAGCCCCGTGTTTATTTCGTTTTCAACATGACATTAGTTAGAGGCGCCATTAGCCCTACAAATGACACTAAAATGAAATCTATTCATTTCCTTTGAGTCGAGTCAATCGTCGGTAGATATTGTTCAACTTCACGCGATCCGAACATTACCATGACACTAGCTGATGATCGGATTTCGTTTTTAGGTTATGTTGTGCTTTCGATTTTTGCTCGAGTTTGTTACTGATATGCAAGGGTAAATTCTAAATGCATGGATTTAAAGTCGATAGGTAATCGAGAAATATACCTCTACTTGAAATAAATCTTTATTCGTGCGTAATTTACACATTTAAGTCATGTAATTTTTTGTTTAGTTAAATGCACTATTGTGTTATAATAATTACATCATAAAGTACATTTATTGCAATAATACTTGTAGGCGTAATTAAAAAAAATTAAAAACCTGACAGATATATTTATTCATTGAATAGTGAGGCGAAAGGAAAAAATAATAACTATTATTTTTAATGCAATTACTACGAATATAATGTTAAGACATGAAAATCCGTTTCTTTCCCAAAGCGAAGCGTTAAGTTAATGCTATTCCTCAATCCCACTAGATGGTAAGTGGTCATTTGGTCTTGGGTGGTAAAGCGCATCAACTTAATAAAGACTTTTCACTCTTAACTTGAAGACACCAATTTTAAGTTCCTTGCCATACAAATTAAATTTCATGTAACTTAATATCGTTTACTTTCCAATTACAAGTTCGATTAACCATTACTCTCCTATTATAAGTTCAGACATTTAATTTTACTAATACTCACAAAGATTAAAAAGGCCAATTCAAACAATCAGCCAATACTTAAAAAAAATATGGCCGACACTAATTGGGTATGATTACCAATATTTTCCTTTTAATCGAAAAGATAAAACGAGCAACGTGGATAAACGTAGACACTTAACTAGAAAATAAGATAAATTGTCATCAAACGACTTACAAATTACCCAGAAAATGACACGCTTCACTCTATAATTTTCCTTACGAACAGAAAGAACCATTCAAAATGTGCCTCGGAGTGTGGTATTATCAAAAAATTGGCTTTATTATCAAACTATTTGCCTGCTGGAACAATCTTGATCAAATAAAAAATTAATATGCTGAGGGTGACCACACGTTACATCGACAAATTGGTTCAATCGCTCAACGGTAGCCCACGGGAAAATCGGATACCGGCCATATACCGTTATGGTGCCCGATGGCTAAATGACTGTCAAAATATAAAACATGCTTCAATAACAAGTAAAATCTGATTTAGAGAAGTATGTGACAAATAACAAACATAATATATAAACGAAATATATTCACACTTTTATTTGTGGTTATTTAATAAAGTTGGTAAGAAAGTGTATCTTGAAAATATGTTCTTTATCTCAAATTTGAATAAATTGAAAACTTTTTATGTATCTGTAACAAAAAATACGCCGATCGTCTGTGACTCCGATTCAGTCATTTCAATAAAATTATACAAGACTATGAAAATAAAAACTGAGGCAGCTGAATGTAGATATTTCGAACGCAAATTAATTTTCTGGAAAAACGTTCCTTGTCTCGTGTACCCTAAGGTCCTATTAATAAGGGAGATTTTTTACAATCTTGAAGTTCCTACGATTTGGTATAATCTGGTGGCCGCAATGGGCGCATCGCTTCGTGTCTCAAACGTTATACGAATTCAAATTCAAATGTTCTTTTTTCAAATTTCTTTCGAATTATAAAATCAATTAGACGTCGTCGAATTTAGGGATGTACCGAATTTATTATTTATAATCCACGTTAAGACAATCTCTTTGAAACATCGTAATTCTCAGTGAAATCTTTTAAAACTATATTATTGTTTATTTATTTCATTGAATATAATAAATGATTATTATTTGAACAAAACATGAGTTTTGTTAGTGAACATCTCATGATTTTTTTTAAAAACAGCATGATAATCTAAAGCTGGCAAAATTTGTATTTATTTTAATGGTTTTCATTAAATATTATTTAGGCTATGAGTGTACTGGGGTTGACCTGAGGTCGAATAATTATAAAAAACTTATAATGTAAGTTACGTGTGTAACAGACAACTTTATAAGTTACCGTAAAATTACTTTTTAAGTATAAATTCTTTGGATTTATAATTTTATAATATAAATAAAATTATTCATGGCCAGGATTTTATAAAACTGAGCGTCACGCTTGAGCAGTCAAAAACAATACTTATTCAAATGAAACAAAAAGCAATTAACGGAGGAGATATCCCTCCGTCCTCGGAGGATACAGGAGGAGAGATTATTGAAAAAATAATTAATAAATATTTATGGCGAGCCACCTGAGGAACGACAAGCTCGGAATCCATTTTTATCCAGTGCTCGGGTACGCATCTGCAGCGTTACAGAGTAAAAGCGGTTTATTACGAATGCAAAATTTTCCATTCATATTCAAAATTTTATATCCCGATGTGGCCGGGAGAGAGCTAATTTATTCCGAGGGAGCTAAGGAGTGCTCCCGCGTCTTGGGGAGGATTATGGAAGGGTTGAGCACTGCGGAATTGACAGGTGCCTGTCAAAAATTACAATTAATAATTGAGAACGCAGCGGTTGCAATACTGACGAGGTTGTGGTAAGCCAATAAAACAATGTGATTATAAAATTTTTCACTTGCTATTGAGATATTGAGATAGGGGATGTAAATTAAATCTCTTTAAACAATTCTAAGCAATTAGAATATTTTACATTTTTTACTTTTGAGGTTAGCTTGTATTTAAAAACTATTATTCAATTCGAAAATAAAAATCAGATTGTCTAAAAGTTTCGAAAATAACCTTTTTTATTACTATTTATGCTTACCAGCAACAGTACCAGAACCCTCCTGACGTCATCATTGTCTGTCCACAGACAATAAACGTGAAGAGCCATCGATTACACGTTTTACAGCCGCGATAGCGGATGACGGCGGTAATCTACTAATAACTGCGTTTTATGACCGTACAGCCGGTAACGTGGCCTTACTGCAATTAAATCTCCAACATTGCCATTTAAACGGCGCATCAATTACACTGTTTTTCTGTTGAAGTATTACAAGTATATTGTTTTGTACGTAAACGTTAAAAAGAAACTTAGTGTAACCATGTGTGGGAGCGTCTGTCATTACTATTTTATTCTATACATGTTATTACTTTGGAATGCCAGTATAGAAATAGTTAATAATTTTTTAATCATATCGCACCTGAAAATATCCGTATCGACAAAAAGTATAACGCACGATTTTTTTTTACTTAAGTGGTTTAAGTTATATTTACTGTAGCTACGAAGCATCTCATCAAAACTGTTCATGTTTCTTTCATTTAAATAAATATTTAACTTAATTATAGGTAATGAAACATAAAATATTCACATTGTAGTAGTTAAAACGATATATATCTACAATAATATTGTAATATTTTTAGAAATAATTTCGAACGATTTGTCAGCATAATAACAGTTTTGAATCTCGCTAGTCCAATTACTCAATACGTGTCACATCACTATTGAGCGTGATATTGAGTGCATTCGATTGTGTTCAGTTTAACAAATGACACCACTTCATCAAAAGGTCAGTACGAGTATGGCCCCGTGAATGTCCAACAGAACACTAGGGAGTGAAATACATGAACTTTATCGATACACGATATCACATCGATATACTACTTACTCTTTACATTCACATTCTAGAATGTTTGCTGATTTTAAGTAATATTAAATTGGTTATAATATTTAATGTTATTATCACATTATTTCGCACGCATTTCAAATCATGGATTATTATGAATACTTATCCCGTAGCACGTTCGTTTATAAAAATAGGCAAAGAAATAGGTTTTTTATACCAACTTAATTAGTCATTTTTACTACAGCACTTTTACCAAAAAAAGAGTACGCAATTTAGGTTATGTTTATTCAAAGAGTAGTACATATGATGATTAGTATATATTAAAAGTTAAGTAAATGGTACATTACTAAATACAATAGGCAATTATTTTAATATTTATAAAATGGTGTTAAAATTAAAATTATATTTTTCAGTGCATCAAAACTTGATTCTTTTTTCCAATTTCATCTAATAAAACACTTTAGGGACTTCATTAATTTATACATAACAAACGATATAACTATAATATTAATTATATTTTTCATTAAGAATACGTTATTTCAATTTTATTACGCATTTGCTGTCACGTCACTTGAAACATAAAAAAAAACAAATGTTGTTATTAGCAATCGTGTATCCGCGTTTCTAAATTACCGGCAATATGTAAACGATTAATCTGGTATCGATATCGCGGCGCGACCGACGCATCTCTTATCTGAACGGTATTGATGGCGGCTATTTTTCACACGTAACCTCCGCGTTGTGTTGCATTTTGCAAACGTTTATTTATACGTATAAGCATGTGTTTGTGTGTGTGTGTGAGCTCACGTTGTTTAAATTCAAAAACAGAAGATACGCAACTTTTACTATTTTATTTATGTATAGATAGTGTAAAGTAAAAATGTTATACGTATAATAAATAATAAAATATAATTTTAGAGGTAACGATAAATTTTATCGCCTACTAATTAAATTTTAATTCCCTACCGCTTAATATAATGACTGAGAATATTTATTCATATTTCTTTTTCATTTTATATTCACGTTTTGAACAGTCTCTCATTATCTTGTAAAAATACTCAAAGCCAAACAAAATAATTTCATCTAATCTAATATTTTGATGAGTAATTGCTGATGTAAAACACTTTTGTTCTTCTATATTTTGGTTCAAACCTTCGTATAATATTTTAGAAATAAAAAAATTAAACATTATACATATACGCAATTTATTAATTTTGTGTAATTTTGAAATATCCATTTTGGTGTCTGGCTCGTAAATATTTTGTCCGATTAACCGTCATTCGACAGCCGCGAGGCGTAAGAAAATGTTAATTAACGAACCCATTGTTTCCCCGCCCGGCGGCTCCAAGATGGTGCCGCTTCCGTATCCGGCGGCCGCCTTCTTTATATACGTTTCGTTTTTCGAACGCAGTCGATGTTACAGCCTAAAGAAGAATTTTATACAGTCGGCCGATATACACATGTACGTAAGCAAATTTGCTAGCGAGGATCTAATATTCCTGGAACTCTCGAAGTGTTTAGGGATGAAGTCACGATTTAATTTTATGTTTGTAATAAGATTACGAGGGTATTAAAACAGTTTCCTTACATATTAATTATCAAGTGATAACAGTATGGAAATAACCTATAAGCGTTACGAATGTTACGGAATTTTTGATTTGAATGGCAACGGATTCACGGGCCACTGTAATTTCTTACACTGTGGCATCGTGAGTGCGGCTGTGACGAGGCACAGTATAATGATTTTAATTTCCTCTAATCAAGCCTTCAGGGCTTAAGAATTCTAATCATGCACGCCGCCACCGCAAGCTGACAGAAACATCACCACTTATTCTGATTGCGACGAGTGTGGTGCTGAATAATTAATACGCCTTCATTTTGCGTTGTGCCCCACAGAAACAAAAGAGCCACGCGTTAATTTATGAATTGTGACGCTACAAGCGACCACTTAAAACACTTTTTGTTTCTACGTCAAGGGGATGTCAATGTGGTCTTGGTACGGAGTATTGTTTTTCGTAGAGTTGAACTGTTTTAATTTTCTTGAGATCCACACTTAATTATTTGTAGCCGAACATACATAGTTGAGATAAGTTAGTCTAAGACACTCTTATTATCTCAGTGTTAAAACTCTTTATCAGATCACTACCAATATCCTAAAGAAATCTTATGTATATCTAGGTAAGTTTATTGGTATGGACGCCCAAGCATTATTAACTTTGCATGTAACAATATATAAAAAGTTACCGAAAGTACAGTTCAATATTACTAAACGCGTTAAGTTACAATTTATTGACGTTACGAAATAAAAAACAATTACACTTTGTTTACATATTTAAATCAATAATAACTGACAGACAACTTAATCTGTAACTTTGATAAATTACTTTAAAAGTTTCTGTGTATTCTCATATATTCTCTCTAAAATGTAACCACGACAGTTGAAGATTCTGATTAGGTATACGATCTACGAACGTAGGTGAACTGATTGCATCACCTCCTAAAAACTTATGTTATCCTGGGTCACGAATAAAAATCAATTTTTTTTTTTTATTTGTAGTAATGTTTTTTTTTAATCCATAATTTAAATAATCCACGAACGCCAACATGCCTCACTTGTTTATATTAAACAAACTATTAGAAATAAATTGTCAATGTTACCAACATAATCAAGCTGTAACAGACCCACAAACTACATAGAACGTATCTCTATGTAGTTTG
>DWJN01000101.1:0-32465 GCA_018248895.1 Carystus phorcus
CCGCTCAACACGTTGTAAAACCAGGTTCCATCCACGCCACCTGGATATCTGGCGTTCTTCTATAGTCATTTTCTACTTCGTGCGTGTATACTGTGGAACGAACTTCCTGCATCAGTGTTCCCACAGTGCTATGACAAAGTCCTTCAAGAAGCGAGCACATCGCTTCCTTCTTGACCAGCAACGGGTGTGTGACATCCCTGATGTTGCTAATGTACATGACGGTGATCACTTACCATCAGGTGACCCGTCTGCTAGTTTGCCTGCACACGGCATAAAAAAAAAGTATTAACTCTTAAGCTGACAGCCGTAGGACTACGCTTGGCACTGGAATCGAGCAAGTTACTAATAAAAGTTCCGTAAACACAAAGCAACTATCATAACAACGAAAAATAGACAAGAGTTATTTTATTAACGTAAAACGTAAGAATACGGTGTAACTGTCATAACTATATCATACCCCCGGCGGTAACTCTCACACCTTGTACTCGGTCAATAAGTAGATAATATGCGTACCCTATTACAATTTATACAGCACTATCGGCTTGGTCAGTGACTGGCGACTTAAAACAGCCCTTAGATTATACAACACACGGCCCACTAGAATGATGAACGTGTATGTAACAAATTATTTCTTTCTTCCCTCTTATTTCTTTCTTCTTTGTTTTCGTTTTTTTTTCTCTTTTATTTGTTCCCACACCCGTGATGGCTTTGATGTTACTGATGTCCCATGGACGGTGACCATTTACCTTAATATGACTCGTCTACTTGGTTCTCGGCTAGTTAAATAGAAAAAAGTAATACACGAAAACCAAGTTACTTATCCATATGTTAAGCACGTTACAATTAGGACCTCTTCACTGATGCGGACAGGCCCGTTGAAGGCATAAATAATAATTACAAATTAATTATAAAGTAACAAAGCCATATAAGAGAATCGCTAATTTCCCAACTTTTTTCGATATAAAATCACGATAAAAATCTGACAACGGCGTGCAATTCTGAAACATGTTGCATTATTATGTAAATAAATATAATTTATTGCAATAAATGCAATTTTGTTCAAACAAAAGACGTATCATAATTTTATCTGATTCACAATTCAACCCCATTGTTCAGGTTCCAAACTTGGACAAGAGTGCGTGAACGCCAAAAAACGTTGTCATTAACGAGCTCAGCACCATTTACTGTGACTGTAGTTTCAGTATAATGAGATACAATTTATTTTATTTTAACACCAAAAATTATTGTTATTAAATAATAATTGTTCGATTGAAATAACTTGTTACTGTTTGATGAGCGTACCGTCTATGAAACACGCTTCTAACATCTGCCTAACCCGTGCATGCGTAATCAAAATAAAAATATTATTTTAGTAGATTTATTTGATAGTGACCGGCAGATGTGTCGGCGCGTTCCTTACTCTCTATTTTTGTTGGTCCTTCATTGTATTTGGGCAAGGGTCTCAAAGGGTCAATATCCACTAGGGCTTCCGTTCGATATTCGGTTTATTTCTTGTTTTGTCTGTAAACATCTTAAGTATTCGCCGTCAATCATGTGGAAGGATTTGCCAAAATGCAGTCTCCAGTCACCATTCAGCCTGTTAGCCCTTTCACATTTAGAACACGAGTATTTTTTTTATTACCGCACAAAATACTGGACAGTATTAATATGAATTTATTACCATCGATTCGATTTGCATGTGATTGATATAAAGCATGATGTAAAGGATGCGACACGCGTTCCCACGCTGCAGTTATCATAAATTTTATCTGAGACTATCTCGATTAAATAATTTACTCTTTTTTTTTTAATTTTTCCATATTGATTATTTTATTATTCTACTATTTTGTGATGGTTTTTAGTTAGGTTGGAATCAAATTATGATGATTTAATTTTAATTTAATTAAATATGACTTCGACCTGCAAGTCTAAGTACATACCTACAAAACAATTTAATTTTTCCATATTGATTATTTTATTATACCACTATTTTGTGATGGTTTTTAGTTAGATTGGAACCAAATTGTGATAATTTCATTTTAATTTAACTAAATAAGACTACCTGCAAGTCTAAGTACATATCTACGAAACAATTTAGTTGTTTACTAAACACTCAATCTTGATACACTTATTTTAATTTATAAATATTGCTTTTAGGCCTAAAACAGAGGAGCGATTTTCGTACAAATCGAATATTTATAATAAACGTCAAATATAAAGACGCATCTGCTTACAAACTGTTTTACATTCTCTAACTCTAGATTTCTCTTTGATAAATATAAGCATATTATTATATTTGACAGTTAAAATGCATTAACTATGAGAATCATAGTCACTATTAATCTTTCTAGATTGCCAGTAAACTATTTTTCAGACATTTCTTATTATAACAGAGTTAATTACGAGGTAACATTTTTGCTGCACCGGATGTAGTGGATGTTGAAGTAATATCAAACGACATAGTTACATACATATATGACATACATAATATATAAAAAAATTAATAATAATTAAATATTATTATTAATATGGTTATGTCCTGTTATACTAATGACCGTTCGTTCAGGGTAAACTACATACAATATTGTCATTAATTGTCGGTCATTTGTCCTAGGCCTTAATTAAATAGCCCTTCACTATATGACAGAGTAAGCCCTACTGTTAGCCAACGGATAAACAGGGGCAATTCAGTACAGGCGCCGTGTCTGATACGATTAACAATATTTACTCCACGATCCCTCACGACCGCTTCACTTGTCTTTTTAATGTGTGAATTAATTTGCATCGACCTTTCGAAGCATGAAATTCCCAATTCATTACTAGAAGGACAGGTTAATGCGCGAGCTCGCAATCTAACAGAACAACATCGGCGCAAAATCTTCGTATTCCATACATACTAACATTGGTCACAGGTGGTAAATTCCTGGTGCAGAAAAATTTACCATTCATCTTTTTTACTCGCATATTACTCGCACCATTATGTGTTGTACGACAAAATTTATCATTTTAAATCGCTCTTAATTGAATGTATTATTTTAAATTAAAAATACGCCCTTATCGTACGTCTAGGTGTTGAGGACTAATTAATTGATAATCAAAATAAATTGATACTCTCCTGTGCTGCTAATAGCCGCTCGCTCGGTGTGAACGGCATATAATCAAAGGCTACTTTTCAGGTGTCGCTAGTTGATAATTCCAGTGACTGGCCGTCGGTCAATAATGTGGGTAGCACTAACAAAACCAAAGATTACTCTGCAATCCCATTACTCGGTTGCTGCCTATTTAATTTCAGGATAACTGGAAAGAACATTTTAATTTTACGCACGAAATGTTTTGTAATACGCATAGCTTGTTTACGAAGATATTTGTGAGAAATCACTATTGAGGGTATTTTTAACGAAGTCATTTCCATAATAATTTTGTAAATAATAATTCTGCTTTAAATTATGTTTTATAATAATTGAGGGTATATAGGACAAGATAAAATTATCGCCAAAAAATTATTTTGAAAGTGTTTATTGTGGTATTTTGGAAGCGAAGCGAGAGCGTTTAGTATATTACTATATAGTGGTTAGTATATAAGTAATCCTATATGTATAGTTTGTACAAAAAGGTTAATTATCGTTTTTAGTAGTTTGCATAAAAGTTAAATAATCGATATTCGGATTGCGAGATTCTTATCATTAATTCATTTTTTGGCACTCGTCTCGTTCACTGTATAATACATTTGGCGTCCAATAAAGTGAGTCCAGCTTCTGTTATTTTAAAGCTGACGAATGTCCGAAGGCACAAAGCATCGGATAAAGAGTCAATTGACAATCTGAACTTCACGCGGCGTCCCGATAATCGTCGGTCGCGACGGGTGATTAAAAAATATTACCACTTTAACAGTGTTAAATATCACAAAGGGATGGTCATATTTTCAAAATAATTACGTCAATAATTGGCACGCAAGCGGAGGCTCTCGTAGGTTCTCGGAGGTTCGTCTCATTATTCGCATTCTGATTTTACCACCAACCGAGTCAGATTAATCGTTTTAACTATATCATAAGTTTATATTCGCGCGAAGAGCCGCCTCGTGTCAATTACTTTGCAAAAATACAACTGTCTATTATTCACGCCGCGGTTCATGATCTATCCCACTGTAAATGAAACGCATATTGCATACTTACGCTGTATTTAATCGTTTTACTTTCAAGTGTCCTTTTGTACAGAAGTATTTATGGTGACAACTTGAAAATATGCAAGTTATATGCAAGAACAACAAAATTTTCTCATTACTAGTTTTTTTTTTTGTTAATTTTAGCGTTATTACATTATCTTATATAAATATGTCAGTGACTACATGACTACATGACTACATGATACCTAGTGACTACATAGGTAGCTTCTTTCTTTAATTGTAAAGGAAGATCTGTCAAACGAATACCAAACAAGTAACGCAGGCACGTAATCCATACGTAAATTAACTACATTTATGTTAAACGTACCGAGGTTGCAGAACAACGTCTTCAAAGTATTTAGTATAATATATATTTATAATGTTTGTAACCGAACATAAACAAAACAATACTAATTATTATACGATTGGTTGTGATCCGGTTGGAGGGTTGAAAGCAAGTAGCTCTAGAAGTTCTTGAAATAGTTCTTGACTGATAATGCATCAGTGATATCTTTGGTATTGCTAATGTCCATGAGCGACGGTGACCACTTGACCATGTGACTCGTCTTCTCGTTTGTCAGTTTAAAAAAAAATATAAGATAAAGATAAAGTTTACTTAAAAAAACAACGAATACACAAAAGAGTTCTCTTACATCTTTGTTCCATGTTACACTATAGGTACAAATCTAAAAGGAGCTGGGATATGTTACAATGGAAGCACACCGACCATTTAAAATTCATACAATGGCGTTGAAATATGTGAATTCGTGAATTCTATCATTTCATCGCACTTTATATCTGTCACAGTTCTTTCTATCAAGTGACATTCAGTGAACAATCGATTCTGAATCTTATTGCCCTATACTTAAAGATTTAGCACGATTTATACATGAGTGTGCAAATGTCAATTTATTTCAATATCAGTACATCAAAATCTCTGGTTCTGATCTAGAGATTGTACGAAAAGTTATCATCGATTTTGATAGCTTAGTACAATAACCCGAAAAATAAACAAGTCGACATAAAAATTTCAAACTGAAAAGGATTTTTTTGTTCTTAATATAAGGTTGTGGTAGATAACAATCCAACTTAAAGCTAAATAATGACTCAGAAATGTCCTCAAAAGAATAGGTACTGGTCAAATGGATAGTGAGTAACACATTAATAATAGTGGGATATGTTGAGGGTAAATAACTCTTCGAAGATCTACAAAAATCAAAATAAACCTTTGAGAGAGATCGAACTGGTTCTCAGCTGAAAGACCATCAATATTTTGATAGGGATAGAGGTAATATAGCAATTGAGGAATTACACATATCTGATACCGTACTGTACCCTAATATATGAAGTGTACTGGAATTAAGAGTGTGAAATCTGTGATGCAAAAAAGTCTCTAGTAAATACTAATACAAATAAAACAAGATCTTATTAGAACGTGAATGTAACTGATGACTGTGATATTCTGATTCCGAAAACAAATGCCTCAAGTAAATGCACATTATTAGAAATAGTTCAAAAACTACTCAACAGATATCGCTCAAATTGAAATGGTAATTCGATACACTTAGCAAAAAGTTATGAATGTGTGTTACTCACATAAAAAATCAGTCACAAAACACATCTCAACTAGTAATTTCGAGCTGAAAATCAAAATTAGGTGCCAGTAAGTATCGTAAAATTGTGTACATTTTAGGAGTTTGGGGATTAATTATAAAAATTTTGATAACATTCATAGGTTTTACATTGCTTAACGACCCCGATAACCGAAGTGTCTCGCAATGTAATAGCATGTGACATAAACTAAAGTGTGCGTTACCCACCGGTTTATGATCGTAAAACAAAATTATGTAACCACTCATAATAACCAGAGGGTTGGTTATTCAAACACCAAGTTCAGTGTAACACGTTTATTTGCAATTGATAAGTGTAACGCTTTTATGGACGGGGCTGATCGTAGGGTTACCATATTTTCGGGGCATTACTTATGAAGTAACGCAAGTTTTAATTAGAATTTGATTCTTTCTTAATAATCCATATGCTTAAATATTCATTTAGGATTTTAGACCTACTTAATGAGTATTAAGAAAAGAAAAGTGAGATGCAGTGGGCTATTAAAGGTTTGAAATATATTACTAGCCAATTATTTAAAACAATAAATGCTACAAAATGACTAATTATTATTATATAATTTGTGTAAAATATCCAGTGAGCCTATAAAAGTGAATGCGCAAAAGATATCTAGTTTTCAAATATGATTAACCTTTAAAATTCAATTACAAAAATGCCAGTATTTGATTTGTCTAAATATTCGTGAAGGAAAATGGTAAAAATGAAATAATTACATATTTGATTTTATAACTACATTTTTGATTACTATTATATCAGATTTTTCCATGGCCACCCCATAAACGTAACAGGCTCAAGTATAGTTATGTGTTATAGCTTCAAAATCCATCAAATAAGGGGTGCGACACACCTGTCCCGCACCCTCCGACACGCGACGCAAACGCACATTGCATAAAGCTTAAAACCAGCGTACTGAGAGCTATGATATCGCCAACGCTCGCAAATGTTTGACATATACAGTATTTTCTGTTTGTTCTACTCTTGAAAACATCCTGTAGTTGCGGTCATAGTATAATACTTTCTTTCTCTCATTCCTCTGACTGTGCACTAATAAAAAAACACATACAAATGTGTTTTCAATCAGAGTTTCGTAAAAACGCAGGTAATCACCGTTAACTAAAGCAGCATCTTTACCTGATTTTCACTTAATTACATCACATTAGTATTTTTGAATCTAAAAATCATATCAAAAAGTACTGTTAGTAAGTCGATAGAAGTGATTATCTTAAGTCTTTTTTCAAATATCACAAGGTCATTCCAGCTGAATACAATAGGGCCAGGAATTACTTGTGTAATTTTTTCCTTGTTCTTTCTTGTCCTGCAACGCGTTATTGATGAGTCGCCGATATTCATGGACCACAACAATCACTTACAATCGTGTGACTCATTCGCGCGTTTGTTAGTTACATAAAAAAATATATTCCATAATGGAGCTCAAGCGAATCTGGTCAATTAGGGTGCGTGTGTGTCCCAAATCTCCCGACATGTAAAGCAATGCGCATTGTAGTGTATGACTGGTTCTCGTTTGTTGTTGCTTGAACAGGGTGCATTATTATACAGGATTAGTTTGAGTATTATTATTAAATTTCAAACAAGTTGAAGAGAAGCTCGAATGCGATGAAAGAACACCGAATATTTATTGCTCTTATTTTCTTGGTTCGTGATAACATTAATAGAAATTGGATATGCTAACGGATTTTAGTGGATTTTATAGCGGTCTTTTATAATATATCAGTATTGTTGTAAGAGACGTTCTAGCAAACGTTCTTCTAGACTTAAATATGTGTTCGACTATCATTCTTGTAAATTTATTATCAAAATGACCCATGTTTTAACCAACTTCAATAAAAGTACAAGATTCTCGATACTGTATTTTTTGTGTGAACGAGGTTCTTAATTCTGTATTTTTCATGTATTATTAACGTTTTACTTAGTGTACCGATTTCAGGTTTTTTCTAAAGTTAGCTTTATTATGTGGTCTCATTTAAATTTGAGTGACAACTGACCAATAGTTTTTGAATTATCTTTAATTATGTGCCTATGGCTTCGGAATTGGAATATTCATTACGACGTCAAGTCGGTTTTTCGTTTGTCTATTGATAAAACGATTATTTTCAAAGGTATTTATTATTGTCTGTCGATTTTACACCTATATTGTTTTATGTTTAATACCTAATGTTTATTTACCAACACTTCTATAACTCGCGCACAATATTTATACAGCAATACATATTTGAGCGGATAAAATACAGAGGGAAAATCCCCTAAATTTATGAACAAAGGGTGGCCACACCTGTCCCGTGCGACACGCGCCGCTTGCGATTTTCTAGAAAATCTGATTTACGGTCAATTTGATATGCAAATTATTTATTATAATTTTCAGTCTTATTAACATCTACCTAATGTTCTAATTCGGTTATAAATTAAATACTATCTATAATCATTCCAATTCAAAAATTACATACGATTTTATATATACCGTTATTCCCACCGGTAAAATAGGATTTTATTATTGTAATAATATAACAAATTGTCATTTTTTATTAATTATATTCAACACTTACTTATTTTAAGCTGCGCATTATTTTTGATGCTATATTTACAGCTCTTCAGATATGTACTTCTGAATTTTTTAACGTCTTTGTCATCAAACTGTTGATCATCATGCTGTCGACTAAAATGAAGGAAGATCGTAATATTAAGTGAAGAATGATAAGACATTGAAAGAGTAATTTCTTTTACTGTTTCTTAACTCGTTGATAAAGCATATTTCTGAACCTTAAAATGTACAAGTATCATAATATAAGATACCCACAAATATGATGAATAAGATACACACATAATTAAATCATTTTTTTTTATTTTTCCTTTATTGCAAATTATTTTGAGCTAGGTTAAACATTTTATTCAGATTAGCATTATCTAACCAACCTAGTGCGACGGCGCAAAAATATGAGGTACATAGAAAAACATACAGAAAGAAGGACTAAAGCTACATTGTCATATCGTCATACGACTAATCTTACATCTAATATATATACATGCACACATATAAGCATATGCATATATAAGAATATTCAATTTAAATTTGAAGCGTTTTATTTGAGGTATATTTTTTATGCTTTTGTTCTGCTATTGCATTGCAAATCATAAGCCACCAAAGCTACAAAACCTCTATGCATAGATATGTAATGTCCTATTCAGAAGGGAGGGTCACACCCTCAATTCCTATACAATGGGGTAGCCAGTAGCCCACCTGTCATGCCTCCACGCCACGCGACTTGCAATTCCCTCTGACCTCGGTTTAACAATCTGAAATAATTGTATTCATCGAAACTATAGGGTTGCGGATCAGCGTGTTTTAACAATACTAATTCAACTTTTATTGTATCATATTGTATATTATTCAACGTTTGAATAAAAGCGCTTTTTGTAAAGACCATTATTACAATATAGAATGAAATACAAGTTACACTTTTATTAGATTTATTATTTATTAGATTGTGCACGAAACTTATTAGATTTTACACTTATGTACATATATGATGAACTTAGATAATATGCTGTCGTTATCACCATAACTTAAATGTAAAATAGAATTGAATATTGTTATAGTTTTTTTACTGATAGTACAAGTACTTATATATTTTTAAATGTGTCTCGAATGCTAAAGTTGAACAGAATTTTACAAGGATGTCAAGGCATAATATGATAAAAACTACCACAGTTCCAAATACCTTTTAATTATCCCGTTAACTAAAGTTGTATAATTAAGGATATTACGAGATCGAAATATCGCAATGGAAGAATAGCGGGCCGGGGTTGTCCGCTCTGCGAGTAATGAGCTTTCTATCCGCTCATTAACAAAAGCCTGTGCTGTACTGACACCACAAAAAGCTGCTTATGCATCCGCCAAGGGCCACCGGAACACCTCAGGCTATTGCAATATTGTCGTGTCCAATAAATAGGTCATACTTATGTAACCATGTTTAAATCTCAGTATATATATCCGCACTGGAGCAGCGTTGTGGAGTATGCTTTAGCCCTCAAGTGATGATAAGATCTGTGGCCTATAGTAGTAGTATAGTAGATATCATAAAGCTGAAAAGTTTGTTTGCTTGAACGCACTAATATAAAAAACTACTGGTACAAGACATGGGCCAAATATATATGAACTGCAAAGTATAAAAATATTCTTACAATTTATACACTGACTATATTGCAAACACTGCAAGGCTTTCTAGCCCAATCCTTAGGGCAATGCATATACTAGAAGACATGGCTTAGATGAAAACGCGAAGACTTTTTAGTTCGACCATATAACAAAAAAAACCTCATAATATTGAAAACCCGTCACTGCACAGAGGACTATTCTGTATAATTTGATGCATTAACCACCAGAATTTCGGTTACTTTTTTCTCAAGCAAATACCTGTCGCCATCAATTTCCTGTCCTTATTTAGTCTCTCGCACTCGTAATTTTGAGGCATCCTCCTTAGTACGGCATCGTAAATAAACACTTGCACCCGTGTGTCCCAGCAATCAGTGCAGATATATTAACTGCAAAATTAGCTTGCCGCCGCGGGCGCGCCCCGCTCAGACGTCGCGTCGTGGGTGGAATACACACATCACAACGTTTGTTTTTCTTTTTATCTCGAAAAAAACAAACGGTCATATACCGGGTCGTAGTACAATAGCTAACCTTTAAGTATAATCAGATAACACGTGCATATTATAATTAGTAGTAACATGTAGATTGTCGTGAGTAGAAATGTTAACGTTTTTAACGCGATTTTTGATAACAATTATTAATCTTTAGTTATGTGAATCCTAAATATTAATTTAGGTTTTGATTTGTAAGGAACGGATTAATAAATAATTATGAAGAGATACGGGGATTTATAATAATTATTTAGTAATGTTAGTGAATTAAAGCGTAGAATAATTGATTCTATCATCACGCCCCGATCCCGAATTGTCGTCAAGTAAGTCAAGTTTCATAAGCAACCATTCAATGGATAAGAAGAAAACAGTAGAAGACATATGAGTCGTTTGGCGATGGACTCAAATAAGATGATGGTAGCGAGGCAAGCAGGATGCACGGAAATATAATAATATTGCTATTAACATTAATAATCAAATAATAATATTAACAATATTAAATAATCCTTACATTTAGTCAACAAGCATGATGTCGGTTTTTGTCGGCTCTTACGATATCCTAGTGTACCTACCGGCATAGGATTGGAGTCAGAGTTCTTGGCTTTTTCAATACGCCAAACCTTACTAATAATCTACAGAACTAAAAACCGAAAATCAAATTAATAGTTGCCGGTTTTTACGATATCAATAGTGTATTGTTTGAGTGTGTGCAATATTTTATATTAAGCAACGTTTCTGTAATTGATATGAAATGCTACAAATTACAGGTTACGAGATCGATAACAATTTACAGCACATCAATACTGTAGATACTGTATTAGATTTACATAATTTTTAAATTGAAGCTGAAAGAAAATTGGCAGGAATCGCCAAAAGCAAGGCCGATCGTAAAAGAAGATACCTTATTTATACCTTTAAAGGTTCTAATATCTTCATTCCTTAAGGCGTAAAATACATGCAATTGGGATAATTTTAAAAAGCAGTTTGTGACCGGTTTTAAGCGAATTTTACCAGTTCATACTGATTCATGACGAAGTGTTTAAAAATTAGCTATGGATACGCTTCTTGACAAATTGTTTTCAATAAAGAATAATGATACCTCCTTAAGTTGATTCCTTTCAGTTAAAGTCCATTAGAGAAATTTAAGTCATAATTTTTATGTGTTCATTTTATTACGTAATGATACTTAATATTTTGTAGGTCATCGTACCGTCCAGACCTAGGTTCGTATGATATACCTACTTCTAACACTTCGAAATTATGCGTATTAGTAATCAGTCCTCATTTCCTTTAGGAAATAACTAGCAGAACCGGCCACGCGTTTCTGTAACTAAGGTTTACATAGTCAATTTAGCCGCCTAATTACCTTACATTATTCTGTTAGAATCTTATGAAATTAATCGATTATAAGATATTAAACAAATAATTTGCAATAAATTGTGATTTAAGCTGTCCTATCTTTCAAATTGGATCAAACTGCACACGATGTGCAAAATTTGATTAAAATCGGTTAAGTAGTTTAAGAGTCCATCGCGAACAAACACCGTGACACATAATTTATATATATTAAGATAGGCAATATGATATATGTAGGTAGGTATGTAAATAGCCGACAAATGACTACACTGGTCATCGGACAGTACGTGGTGCATATCGCTCATAGACATCAGTAATATTAAAGGCTTCACCAATATATTACCAGCCTTATAGAAAGCGAAGATCCCGCATTATTATTATTAGCTGTTCGATCTTGCGATAGAAATTGATTTGGAAGAAGGATGGTAGCTAGTTAGACTAGATGAGCGAGAATTTTACCACCGCGCATAAGTACCTGGGATTAAATTAGGCGGTACAAATATTAGCATTTCTAACAAGAGGAGCCTGGTGACATAGCCTCGTCCTCTTAACCTACTACCACAAGCTGGAGAGGTTCATTTGGCTTCAAATTTAATACGAATTCATACCTTTATTTTAATTTCCTACGTTTTAATTATAATTTACCAAAATAGGCTGACTTATAAGCAGTGACGGAAACTTTATATGCCCTTTTGAGAGTCTTAATTCATACGAAACATTTAAATGAGTATCCTTGAAGAACAAGAAAACATTACTCATTACCTTGCTACTAGCGATGAAGTGATTGGCTGGTTTCGATCGTGGGAAGTCGCCTTCACCACTCATTGCTTTAAGCTCAATACACACGATCCATTCTGTTGTCCGTCCAAAATTTGCATACAGTATAGGACTAGTATAATGTTAAGGAATCAGTAATCGCTTGCGTATACCCTTACGCATACAATATACTGAGTAATGGCTACTGTACGAACACGGACACAATCTTACAAACAACATTCACCTCAGTTATTGAATTTTGTCAAAATATTCCATCCATTAAGCTACCGAAAAGTAGTTATTTTGATAATTTTTTGCAAATTTATTTATGATTTTCGATGGTCCATGTAATACGAGTAATCAATTAGATTGATCGAACCCAAAAAACTCTACCTTTGTCTATTATTTCTGATTTTTCTATAACTGTTTTTATACTGTTATTAACAAAAGTTTTGGCCCTGATAATCCGTTCCGGCAAGGTAACTGTTACCAAACTTACTTACTTAATATTCTATTTATAACATTAATTTAACAATAATAATAAATAAATAAAAACGTTTTCATTTATTTTCTTCAAAACAATACATGCGTATAGAACTTTATTGATTTTACCTTTAAGATTCATAACGGAAACAACATCTCCCATGAAACTTTATTCGTCACATCCGCTCCCATTACTAAAGGATAACTCCGCAATTTATTTCATGGAAATCATTAATCTCTTCAGGAGTTTTGTCGTTAATGATCATGGATTGATTTGATTATAATTACGTAGTAAGCGAAGTGAACCTGAGGGCAATAATTTAATCCGCAAATGTTGCCGCCATCAATCATGTTAGTCTATTAGTTAACTAGGAAATGAATAAATCGCTTGTAAAAAGTGTAAGCGAATGTCGTGGGTGTTGCACAGACGTCGTTATAAACACATTTCGCGACTTAGCGCGAAAAGTGGGAGGAGTCGACAAGCAGGGTCGAGGGGCGAGCGAATTCTCACCGAGCAATCAATACTTCGGAACTGCTAATGAATTCGAGATTGATGACTTTTGCGATTGCTATTTGTTGAAATTTATTGTACTCTTCACGCCTACAGCAACTAATGAGAAACTGTCACTACCGTTTCATCGGTGGCTGTATTGAAGGCGCAAATTACTTTCTTTAAATAAATTCGCTTCTTTAGATTCATGATCACATTTGATTTGCTTATAAGACATTTATTAACTCTTTTCTCTTATAAGTATATTTGTATTTATTGAATTGAGTAACGTAAAAGATATATAGGAATCGTATAACTTAAAATATGTCTTTAAATAATTGTAAAATTTACATATAAATTAATTGAAAAAAAGTTATAGAACCGGCTAAAATTAAATTAAAATTAACTTATTTATTTCAACAAACGTAGTTTATGAAACTCCAAAACTATTAAAATTATAAAGGTATAGGCCAAGAATTGTATTAATTATTACAACCTGTATTAAGTTCACAATTCAATAACCCGACTATAATTCGAGTAGGTGGGCGCACGTCGGCGGCATTTCAGAAGTCAGCCTGACGGATCGTTGCTAAAAGTTAAAAAGCTAGTCCAAGTAGTAAGCAGGGTATTATCTCAGTAATTAAAGGCTTATCTCTCGGTAGAAACGCCGTCACAAGTTTATCGAGCCGCGTCCACCCTAGCGTTATCTTCATTACAACTCCGCGACCTTAATTCACTTGTCCATTAATTTTAAAAGCTGCCGCGTGCGTTTGTTAAACCAATAATTATCTTTACGGTAATACGCCCTTAAGTTACCCAGTACGCAATAAATCATAGGTAAATCAAACGATGTCGAAGCGCACTGGATAATCTTCTAGGAGTCGTTTCGAAATTGTAGACTTAAGACTTCTTACTAATAATTACACTATAGCATTACGCTTCTCATGTAGATATAGCTGAGACATACTAATTGCTAATGATAGGCCCTCGTTAATATCTGTTTGTTTCTTTTATTGATAATTATTTAAAACCATTTGTTACATTTGTTACATAATTTATACAAAATGAGGAGTATACCTTATTCTGGGTTTTGTTTTATGCATAAAAATTCAGATATGCCATTTCAAAGTTGGATTTTTTTAGTAAATCACAAATAATATATTTATATCAAACTAATTTTTGTCGTGGATTTTCCCGCGAAAAAGAGGTTCACACGACGAAATTTTTAAAACATTTATTTTATTTTTTGGCTTAAGCCTTGACGATTTCCGTCGTGAAAAGACATATTGGCTGCAGTAACTGAATAAACTGTAAATAATGTTTGACTGTTATTATTGAATGTGTATACCAAATTTGATACCCGAGTTATGAAGTACCTTTCCGCTTATGTGCTATTCCAATCTACAATCTGTCTGTGTGCCAAATTTCATCCTAGTCTGTACAGCTCCTCTCGTGTGATTGAGTAACCATCTGACAAAACATTCGCATTTATAATGTCAAGAATAAGATTGTATGTAAAACACGTTAAAATCTTGATTTGAAGACATTGAAAATGTGTGTACGAAATATTATTAATTATAAAAATGGGGATAGATTTCTCTATACATTAATCTAATTTTAATTACTATTTTTAACATTTACCTGTCATATCTCTGACATAGAACTTGGAATAATTAAAAATGTGAGGTGTATAAAAAAGCGAGAATATACATAGTAACTGGCAAAATCCAAACAGGTTGACGGTCGGTAGTGCGTCCAGATAAATACCACGTTAATACATCGCCTCGCCCACGCTACTGTCTCGTGAAAATATACGAATGAAAACTCTTTCAATATGCTAATTTGATGTTCTGTTGTGTGTCTGGAATACAAAGTACTAGAAGATTAATTAGATAGATAAATAAATAAATAAAGCCAAACACTCATCTCCACGCTAGGATTCCCCGTGTCTTATGTACCATGGACAAGAAACTATTGGGTCTCAAACACCCAATCGGAATACGATGAGCCCTTTGACGGCTGACTCAACCAAGAGAATGGAAACTAACTAGGCAAGTGTCAAAAGATAGTAATATTTATTATGTTATATTATTAGGACATTATTTATGAGGACATTCATTTTGATTCTTGGATCAGCAATAAAACAATATATTCAACTGTAACTCATTAACCATGTGTCCGATAGATTTAATTTCGGTACCAAAACCTTTTTCAGAGAATTCTCAACAAAGTTGCTAAAGACATCAGTGCTCTATCACCACCAATTCAGAGTCCATAAACGACAAATAAACAAACAAACATTGATTTTTATATAGGTCTTAGTTTATAGAGTATTCATTATTGTGTACAAACGATTACAAATATTAAACGTTAATGTTTAGCGCCGTATTTTTCAAGATCACTTTCTGTCTTCGCGTAGTGGACATG
Source organism: Carystus phorcus (assembly GCA_018248895.1). Lineage (NCBI taxonomy): Eukaryota > Metazoa > Arthropoda > Insecta > Lepidoptera > Hesperiidae > Carystus > Carystus phorcus. Next base: position 15,963 of record DWJN01000101.1, read on the forward strand.
CCTCGGGCATTAGAAAACTAATAACAATATAAACTATCCAGGCCTGGGACGTCGCTCTGAATAATTGTTTTAATTACTAAGAAATAGGCATGTCACATTTTATATGTCACTGAAAATTACATGTTATTTTCACTTTTTTTTGCTATAGATATGATGGTATTTAGAAGTCAGAACTTTATAGATTTTGCAACTTGGTATTGAAAAGGTTTAGCAACATCGGAACCATTTAAAGATTACTCGTAGATGGGACGAAGCATATGTTAAAGTTTTCTTGTACTAAATGCTGAATAACATAACTTTTTTTATTTATAATAGTTTTTATGCAATCGGATGTTATAATCGGATGTGGAGTTAGCTGTAGACGCGTACAAAACAATACGTATGTATTATTAGTATTTAAAGGTGTTAACAAATATTGTTATAACACGGTATAAGAACCTCATCAATTATTACAAACTTAAATTAACAAATATTTGGTATACCGCGTTAATAAATCGTAGCATAAATCGTAGAGCAGTAAAATAATTCATTATTACTACAGTTATTTCAAGACTCAATGTAAGTAGATACCTGTAAGGTTGATAATATATGTATCAACTATACATATAAACATGCTATCTTTCTATATAAAAATGAATGTTTGCCTGTATGTCTTTTATAGACTCTGAAATGGTAGAAGATAGAGCATTGAGGTCTTTAGCAAATATGTTCAGAATTCTCTGATAAAGATTTGGTATCTACCAAAATTATATCGATCGGACACATACGGTTACAGTCGAAATGTTGATTTTTTGATATGCGTAGCAACGCGCAACGGTTACAACTAGTTTCATATAAACATATATTTCATAATACAAACTATTTCATATATATCATACATATCTAGTTAAAACTTACGTATCTCCTTAATCTACGTAAAACTGCATAATTGTAATACATATCAGGTTCTTTTCAATACTGACTACACATTCAATCGCTTGTGATAATTGGATTTGGTTAACAACACAGTTACCGCGTTTTATTACGATAAAATTAATTCTTACGAGGCACCGTTGAACTGTGGAATACAACAGACTTCTCCGAGCGTTTTCATTACCTTTAATCTTGAGCGAGTTTATTAACAATAAAATTGAACGAGGAACTGGTGAAAGAGTTTCAAATAAGTGCCTTCCGCGAATCTGGAATTGTGCCATTAAAATGTTTTTAATCAAAGTTCTGTCAAAAACGTTACCTCTTGCTTACTTCTACATCCCTCACGCAGAACACTTACATAACGTAAAATAAAAAAAAAAAATTATAACTGCGCAATACTATCTGACAATTATACAATATATTTTATAACATAACAAGGTCTTTAATAAAATTATTATAACATTTTACTCTAACTTAACAGATTAACTTTCGTATTATTAAGTAACTGTTTTTCATAATAATTAATTTAAAAGTGCCTACTTAACTTTTATCTACTAAATTTAATGTTATTAACTATTATTTACAAATATAATCTAGAATGGCTTTACCCCGTTATTGACCCGTTAAAAGGCATCTCATCTAATAAATGAGAGCGCAGAACACAATATTAACCAGCTATAGTGCGAATGCAGATTGAGTAACTTTTGTTATTGTCTTCTACTTCAGGTACTCCAAAAAATCAATTTTATACCTCCATTGAGTAATTACCACTATGGCGGCACTTTAATTCTGTAGTACATGTTAGTATTCCATATCTGATTCTCTAGATATTTCGGTTTTGTCAAAGTGTAACTTCGCGTTGACAATATTGAGTTTTATTGCCTTTATTAAATGTATTTGTAAACAATATTATATTCCAAACAGATTTATGAACTAATTCTTGACATAAACTTTAATAATATTAAAAATGTACCATTCCAAAGCCATACAATGTAATGATAAGACACAACAGAAATTTATAAGAAATAATTGAAGCCAAACGTCAATTTAAACATTTAAAACATCAAATTGTAAACATTTACTGAGAAAAAAGTCCCAAAAACAGTATTCGAATCCCGCTACTGTTTGAACGTGTACACATACTCAAGTCCAACCTTAATTGCTTGTCAAAAAATACTTCAATGGACTGTTTCGCTGGACACCCAAGATTCCTTTTTTTACCTTCCAAAATACTCGATAACAAGTCATCAAGTGTGGAACCATGTTCAACTAAGTCACTATAACGTTTACAAGGCAATCAAACACAGACTTACCGAATACTTAAGCTGACAAAGTAACATGATTTTTGTTGCAATGTTAGTTATACTTTAGAATCACATAAATTATTAATAAATTCACAATTTGAGCACGGTTTCTCCGAACGTCAACTTAAGGCAAATTTCAAATTCCATTTTCTGATAAAAAGCAGTAAAGTCTCCTAAAGTAAATGCCTAATTCTCTTTTTATACTTAAAAGAAAGTCATTAGACCTTTCGGTTGTTTTTAAATCGCAGTAAGGAAATTAATGACGAGCGTCTCCGATTAATAAATAAGCTGGTCAGTGGGAGGCAATTAGTATATTCCCACATGAAAATACCTCTTTAATCACCATTAAAGGAGCTGACAAAATAAAATCGCATCTATAAATATTCGTGATTAAAATACAAACCTTTACAGTACAGCGAGGTAGCCGCCAAGCGGTGCTTGGCTAGTTCTTAATTAAACACCGAAGCCGAAGGACACTTGCAACTTATTAAAAAATAAATGGAAACATGCCTCATGTATACTGAATACAAAATGAGAGAAAAGATAAATTTAAGTTTTTAATGTACGAACAAAAACGATTGTGATCATATGAGGCACTCGCAAGTATTAAAATGTTGAGTCATTTAAGTATAAATAGCAAAAATTACTTAACTGTTATAAGTAATTTTGTTTAATTACGATTTCGATTGATTCGGATTTGTTCGCTTGCAATGATAATTCTTGCAGTTTTTAAAAATTTTTGGTTCATATTTGCTTTTCTCGAAGCGGCTAAGGCCATTTTTGATCTCTCTATAACTAGAAGCTAATATTATCAGTCACCAAGCAGGCGTTTGGCATTGAGGCATTTGAACCAGCAATTTAAGAATAGTAGAAGTCGTCAAAATTCTTTAATTTTATCACTCACTCACTGACGATCATCAAAAATCTAAAGCACTTCAAGCAGACTAAGAAGCTTCAAATTTAGAACATAGTTTAGTGTATTAATCAAGGAAAAATTAAAATATTTCATATAAATATATAAATATAATATAAATATATATATATATATAGGATTATATCCCATATAAATATATAGGATTACAAAGATACATTTGCAACTATAAAAATAAATGAGATGCCATCAAAAACATAACTTGAAAAAAAAACCAATTCTCGCAACTTAGTTTTTCTACCGTAAAAAGTTGTGAGATATATGTAATACCAAGTCGGTTAATTTGTTCAGTCCCTACATAAGGGAAGTTATGTCTTAAGTAATAAATAAATGTAACGTAAATAGCTGAGTTAATACCAACAGTGACCATATCAAAATTAAAAATATTTTATTTTAAATAAATAGATAGACTTGCATCGTATGAAAACAATGTATCTCAAAAGTAATACATATTATATTAAATTAGATTGTTTAGTGAACTACCAAATATCTTTTAATGCTGGTTATGTGTATAAATAAAAAACAAAAGCGCGATTATAAACGTGCGTTTGGATTTATAATATAAATAGCAGCGGCCCGTGCAACCAGTTCGGAGCTGAGACCGTCCGCCTGCCACGCGCCACCGATACGCTATGGATGTATCTTTTTTCCTCTAAGTTAGGGATGTATCTTTTTTCCTCTATGCCAGGGATGTATCTTTTCTCCTCTAGGGTAAACGTATTTGTAATATTTTTCTTGATTTTAAAAGCTTTTATTCTATTCATATATTGAATAATGATATGTGAGTTCTAATTTTTGTTACATGAAATTTCAAGCTAAATATTAATAATTAAAGCTTTTCTACGAACATACGAATTAATAACAAAACTTTTTTACATTGTAAAAAAATAAAACTTTTAAAAGTAAATTTTACTGGCTTCAATAAATATAATAATACAGAAAACATTTGTTTCAAATGTATAATTAAACCGAAATTAAAATATACATTGTATTGACAACAACAATTAAGGGTCTCTATGCTGTAGCTGTAATAATAAGTTTGTATAGTTATAATTATGGATTTAAGTGACCGCATTGCGATCGAATTTCGACCATAATTCAGTTTGTAAAAGGATTGCTTCACATTGACATTATAAATGTTAACAAAAAATTTTTTTTCTTTTATAAATGTATTGTAACATAATAAATATACGAGTAATGTTTAACTTGCTGTACTTCTTTTCCTTGCTTTAACATACCAAATATAACATTCTGGCATGCTTATTTTTTCTTAAAAAAGAGTTTATAAAGCTTTCCTTTTACGTACGTATTAATACATAGTATGTAGATTAAAAAGCACGTCGTGTACACTTTTTTACATGTGTTTATTTAAAGCCTGATTACAATAATAGGTGACAAACATATTCAGGTGTAGAATAATGGCAATTTGAAGTTCTACCGCTTTTTCCCTACGGTGACATTGCAATTTCACGCTGCTCGAAGTTTTTGCCATGACGATGTCTAGAAATAGTACACTGGCATAGAACGGGCCGGCTGGAATCCAATGTCAATCGACCTTCAATCTACTGACCGGCTAGCCGATTAGCTCATCTGGTTTTTAGGTCTACAGTCTATTTGAATCACCTTAAACAGACGAATCCTATTAAAACTGGGATAAAAAGATACATTACATATAAGACTAATGTGGTACAACAGAATAAATAAAAGTTAACAATGTTTATACGACTTGATCGTACAAAGAATAAAAGTACATAACATATGAATGAAACATAATGCCTTGATTATATTATTGTGATTAATATTACTATTTATACGATACTGGAAAAATAAAAACAAATGATGATATAGAAATAAATTTTAGTATATATGTATATCATTTTGGTTCACAACAGAAGACAAGATTTTATAACAACGTGACAAATTTTTATGGTTATAAAAATAGTTCTTAAATAATAATGTATATAGCAAAACAACGTTTGCTAGTTCATCTAGTCTCTAATAAATGTCTTCTATTTAATACATCTACCAATGCCTCTAAGTCATATTCGCACGCACTACAAATCAACTAATGACAGCTCAACTGTGCAGAAAAACTAAATTTGTCAAGTAATCAGAGCTACATTGTAAACACTAGTATTTATCACATAGATGTGTTCTATTGTAGTAACTAGTTATCTACCGATGGAATGCATCGACCTTCGATTGCCTATCGTGGTGACACTCGGCAATAACCGCCAATAAGTTCCAATTAAGTTCGGTAGCGCCTCTCGTAGCTTCTCCGACGAGTTTTTGTCGAACACTGTACAGACGCTTAATTGGCGTACGCACATCATTAGTTATGTGCTGTATAACCGCGAGGTTAGACTGTTTTTATTTGCTCTGTGACTTACTCAACAATTACTAACAAAGTTTGATTCGTTTATTATAATGCAAAATTGTGGAACCCAAACGTGTATATTAATCCTATTGGTTTACCTTTAATGGAGATTTCTGGATTATATAAGAACTTAACACATTTGTTTGGCTTTATATAAGACTTTATAAGAACTTAAGACATTTGATATTTATGAATTAAGACATTTGGTAATTTCACTAATCTTACTGCCAATGCTGTTGCAGTGAAATGGAGCTTATGTCTCTCCAAACTCTTTGTGAAGCCTTTAGTCTACGTTAAGTCGTTAATAGTTTTATGATTAAGGGTCTGTTGGAGGTAATGTAGTATTCTACCAAGTGCGTGAAGTAAGTGTAAAGAATTTTCGGTTTTATTGTCAATTAACAAGACCTTTAAGTTCTCATGCTCATTTACTCGTTCATTTTAGTATTCTTATTTCAATATTTCTCCCATTATTATTTAACGACAAAAGTACCTTTTACTATTACAGCGTTATCGTACGAGCATCGAGATCATCTTCACTTTACTTACCTCTAATTTACATGAAAACAGTATTGTTTTACGGCAATAAAGTTTTTATGTGGAATAAAATGAATACCTAAATAATTCTCTCGGTTAATAAACAGTGTAATAATATCGAGTGAGTACATCCGCGACTTCGGAACGCCGTACAACCAATTACAAGGCTTGTCATTGCTGTTATTTAGTGTCGACTTTTTATTTATCTCCAGATAAAGCTAAAAAGAGTAAATGTTTATATATCAGTTATTGCGCATACATTCATCAAAATGTAAATGGTCGTCTCAGTGCTTCCGTATAGATATAATACACTATTTATTAAAAGTAAGACGAAGCATATCTTAACGAAACATATCTCTGTACCAGTTAAAACTTATTTTTTGTTACCCAGAGTATGATAATTTAAGTTATAACATTGAATTACTTTGTAGATACATGAATTCTTAATTTTACTTTGTATATACAATATTTTTCATGAAATATAACAGTATTATGTTACTAATTTAAAAAGCTTCCAACTGTTATGGTTGTAATACCTATTTTTAACAACATTTATAAATTTTGCTAGAAATAAAAATAACAAGCATTCAAACTTAAAATTGTTGCAGTCTATATACACATACATTCTATAGCTAAATACACACATACGAGTATGTGTGATACACATATATTTTCAGGCTATGCATTTATATTTTAAGGCTGAGTAGAAGAATTATAATATTTTTAATTCCAAGGTATAGTAATACGTCACCTTTTCTACCGTCCTATAAATAAGCAGAAACAATAAGGAACGGCTATAAACACAAAAAATAAATATGGTTGATACGCTCATTAAAAGAAAAATTCCGAATAGGGTCTTAATGTACTTAATAAACGCATAGACGGCTATTTCAGTGATCATCTACGAGTCACTAACAAACGAAAGGAAACATCAATGCCTGGACATTACGCTAATTAATGGCCTTTCGTCACCTTAATCGACAAGATAAGTCCTCCGCAGACCGATAAACGAAAATAAAGGATTTCATGCAATCATTATAGACGCTTTAAAGTTAACTAGCAAACATTACAAAATCTAAAAATGGAAGCCGCAATAACTTTATCCCAAACGCACCTGATATATTTAAACTGTCCATCACAAGCGAAAGATTCACCGGTTTTCATTAAATATTTATAAGCTCATAAATTGTTCAAACTAAGATTATTTTTTGAGTTCCAGCGATAACTGTCAATTTAATAATATTTCTGAATTATTTTCGTTATAGACAATTTCTAAGACACTAACGTCGACGAACAATTTTCGGGATGTGATAATAAATATTTTCTAATATAAGTAAAATATCTTGTTAACAATATACATATGTACATAATCCTCAAGTATTTATCTAAACATTAGCTCTACATATTCCTACAAAGTTTAGGAAGAAAAAAATACTAAGCTATTCTATTATTTAGTATATAATATGTTCATCAGACACAAACATGTATGTAGATTATAAAGCAATTTTTATATAGTTTTACGAGCTTAACCTCCCGCAGTTCGTAGTGACAAAGATTACCAATAAATATAGTCACCGTGCCAAATTATAATTCAATACACAATATTTCATATTGCAAATTACCTTGGGAGCTTCGGGATATTATAAAAAGCATATTAAATTTCTTTTTTATTAAAATTCTATTTTATTTAAACATTTTCAGTAAATTAATTTTCTACTTTAAGAACTGCAGTAGGTATATAGTATGTAGGTATTCGGTGGATAATTTTTTATATCAGTATATATCTATACTGTATTAGTGTATATTATATTAGTGTTATACTGAATTATATTAGTATAAAAAATCTAAATCATTAGATTTTTTTTTAATCTCCTTAAAGTTGAAATATAATCTCAAATTAAGACAGAGCCGATAATGTGGGAAGCATTAAGGATTGATAAAAAGCCACAAACGATATAGCTACAAATTAATGAGATTTTTTAACACAATAAATCCTACTTTAAATGACGGGCTGTGAGAATTCTATCATGCAACACTGTTGCATACAAATTATTAAATTTCAATAGTCATTATAAAACCGTAAACCACGATCCACGATCGACTATCGATATTGAAGCGGTCACGTGCCAGATCTGCATCTGTACCTCCGTTAATTAAAGCTCGTATGTACCTATTAAGAAAACGACATTTTATACGAGTCCTGCTTATTAACTATCAAGAGATGACCATACTGTTTCGTATGCGTCTAAAGAAATTATAACTTAAGGTACTGACCGAATAATGAAGTAATTAGAAATGTATACGAGAATATAAATCTTATAAAATTCCTATTTTCAGGTTCGAAGTTTAGGGAAACGTTACATAAAATAATTTGCTTAAAATATAAAAATGTTTACCATGTAATATAAAAAATGACATCACTTAAGTTATATTGTAATTTTGTTTGATAAAGAAGTAAATTAGTCATAGTTATTACAAACTAACAAAATAAAAACTTTATTGCTCTGCGTAACTGCAACAGGGAATTTTGTAAACCCGAGATGTTATTATATGTATGTATGTATATCTCTAAAAAATTCTTACCAAAATTGTCATATTGATCATTGTACCTTTATTCGGTTGGAACGTTGATTTTATTATGTTGAATCAGAAAACCCGAACGTTCGCGTTTGTCACCAGGGAATTCCTCCAATGGATATGATCGAAAACCTGCTGGTTTCGCATTATACCCATAGGTCTCCGAACTGGTCCCAATATCACTTATTATGTATCGGCTTTGTGTTAATCATATTGCTCAGTATGGCGACCGTGGCTGCTACCGGTCGTTGGTCTATTAATAAAAGGCAGCTTCGATCGAACGGTCGGGAATGCTCGCAACCTGCTATTGTAGTCTAGTGGTTAAGGAATTTGTCTTTTTAATCGCGCTGCCTCTTCACTGTGCCCGGAGCCTATTATTAGGGTTAATTGGAATTATTAAAGATTTTTTTCACAGCAAAAAAGTTTCAGTAGATCGCAGTGATGCGTGCGAAATAGCTCCGAGTGAAGCGAGCTTTTAGATTAATTTATAGTTAGGGTACGTGTTATGGAAATTATTATAACGACGAGAGCGAACGCGAGGCGGTTCGCATCATGTAATACGTTCTACGTCAATTGATAGATTACAGTAGACATTTGACATAGGCACTGATGATTCAATGAAATCATCCGCTTTTTATTATAACGGTTCATAACAGCTTATTAATATATTAACATACCCGTCAACCCGGTTAAACTTAATTTTGTAACGTAGTTATTAAATCATGCACCCGTTTTAAAAATCCAGTTTTGGTCGATTGTCAAATTTCAAATAAAATTATCATGGGCTATAATTTAATGACTTTAAAACGCGAGCTTAAAGAGCCCATGAGTTATGAAAAGTGGACAAAATTTAAAACGCAAGATGTCCACTCGGAGTCTGCGGTCGTTTGAAGTTTTATAACATGCGCGGTGTATACTTAGTGCATTGGGCGTAAATTCCTTAATTTACATGATTGCATGTTTTTACTCGTAAGTACCGTGACGGTGGGACATAATGCCGCTGAAGCGACAGGACGTTTGACCATCGAATTGCCGATAATCGAGAAATGCAACGTACAATTTTAGTGCTACTAATTGGCACAGAGCGAATCGGACTCAATGACTGGTATCGGCGATATCACAAAAATGTTTCGTATGACAGACAGATGCTGTAAGGAAACATACGTGAAGTTTTATCAAATAATTAAATTAATGTGTCTAAATTAAAGTGAAACAAACAGCTGGACAGCTAAGGTTTTGAGACTTTTCTATGTAGGTACAACTAGCTACTCAATGTTTTTTTTTATATAGCGCGTGAATGGAGTATGGTTAATAAATTTTAAAAAAGCCCAAAATATTTGACAATTTATTTACCCTTTATTGTATAAATGTAGTGGTCGGTTTTAATGGCTTGGGGCATTCTCTACTAGTCAACCTTTGGTGTTGCTAAGACTGTGTGGTAGGCGCAATCAAAATTAATAAAAAATAATAATAAAGACAAAACTCACTAGATAATAATAATACACATATTGAACTAGAAGTAGATTTATTTACTTGTCAACAAATAAAAACAAATGCTTGTAATTATTTACAAACTTTATTTTTCTTAAAATTGAATGATACATCCTTATATCACTTATCGAAAAATATTTTATAATTATATATAATGTCGGATCCAGGGTTTTTGCTTGGGGAGGGTTCCAATTGAAGAATTCTATAATACCTTATCATATATTATGTTTTGGGTAGGTAACGTTTATATTTACTTACATAAATTATACCTAAAAAAGTCCATAGTCGAGAGCTACTTAATTAATAAATATCTCATCGGATTACATTCAAACTGGATGCACAGATAGAGACGTAAGGCTGTAGGCAATATACACGGAAACCTTCGAATCACCTATTTAATCCCACTGTAATAAAGTCCTTGTCATCAACATAACAAAAATATTTATTTATGGATCACCTATTTTAACCTGATTCAGAAGCGGCAAATGTAAGTGTGACTTTACAATTGACTGCCACTAGTTGGTTTAAAGATTAAAAGAGAGTTAAGAGAAAAATAACATTTCGAATATAAATAATTACTCAAAGGTGGCAAGTTACATATTTTTATAATTGATAATTATTTTTATAACAGAATCAAAACGTAATTAATTTTGCTTGCAAATATAAACTTAAACGTATACCTATGTGTGTAATTGTGTAAATTTATAGGCTCGTTATATTTAAAATTTCACCTATGTAGCTACTACTATTAGTACTAGAAAGTACTGTAAAGTATGACGAATCATAAAGAAAAGAATAGTTCTAAAAACATTTTTAAACTTGAATTGTTGAACTATCTGAAATTACCCAAAAATAGCCTAGATACTGGTAGCATTGGTTTGAACGTAGTTCCTTTGTGTAGACCTAATTAGTTATATTTCTGTACTTAACAGAAATGATTGACTCTTACTTATGCGATGGAAAACTGTGGGAAATATGAAAAATTAAACATCATACATAAATATCTCAAAGGCGTTTAAAGATTTTTATCGCGATTAGAAAACGTCTGATACTACGCACTGTATTCAATTCATAAAAGAATCCAAGAAATATTTACCGCTTATAATGGTGATTATAACTACATATCTATAACATAATTATATCCCTTATTGCGAACATCTACCACAGTGGGAACGATACATAACGGTATATATATGTAGTTATAACATATAGCCTCTATCATGTTCATCCTACCATAGTAGGTACAGACGCCTGAGGACTTAAACGGATTGTTTGATATGTAAACGGCAGCAAACATCCTAATGAGACGTAAAGGAAAGTATTGTACCCTTATTACAGTACGAGTGATTGAAACATAAGATAAGATATCCATTTGATAGGAAACAAGTGAATAGGCTCCCTTACTACAAATCAAATACCAAGTCGGACACCTCATTATAGATCGGAATACGTTCGGCGCCCGCGGCGACTCGCCACACTAAAACAAACATCTCTATTAATTTTCATAGAACCTTTTAGGGATCTAAAACGAAATTACACCAACAGAATATCAATCATACTAACAAAATCTTAATCGATACAATTCAATTGGAATATAAATCGATGCGTAATTATATGTCTGATATGATGGCTTGGAAAGTAAATGATGTGAGATTTTGTAATTGTTTATTGAATATATTTAAAATATATGTTACATGAAAAACAACAATATGATCAACAATTATAATATTTTTTTACAAATGAAATTTCACTGCATAGTCTATAATCTTATTTTTTTGGAAGTAAAAATAAATAAAGGAAAAGCTAATTTAAAAAAATTTACGTATTTTTTTTGCGAAAATTTCTTTAAAGATTAAGTTTCAGTTATTAATGATACCCTTAAATACATTTAAATACGTTATTTTCTACTACTAGATCATATGTTATCGATATTGAAAGTAAAATTCATTAATTAATTATTAATAATATTACTTATTTTTTAATTAATTTCATACACAATTTATATTTAATGTTTATCGTAAATATAATAACGTATCATAATAACGTATAAATTATCGTTAAGACAATAGTCTCAAAGACATATCGAAATAAATGAAAGATATTCACAAAAAACCTAATTAGATACTTTTAGATGTTTCAACAGAAAGGAAGAAAGAAAATGGTTAAAAAAAAATAAGATACATGACATCCCACGGGGATCACAAGAACTCTTTTGGAGAAAAATATATTGCGTTCCCATTTGCAACAGATAAAGTTACCGCCATAATAATCAACGATATTTTATGATCTACTTAGCACAAATCCCATATTGTTAGGATTTCAACATCGGCATCGATACACACATTATTATAAAAAAAAACGGCTTAATACTTGATCAATGTTCCATTAGGACGGTATATTTGTCGGATTTAGATGAGAATAATCCTAAGGAATGACCTTAATTCTCGTCTGTAAAATTTTAAACCAATTCAATTTAGAATATGTTAGTTTATAACAACAGTATGTTTGGACATAGTAATTTCATCTTGCATTAAAACCTGAACTAGTTTTTAAGTAACAATAAAAGATTAACATACAAAAGAAAGCTTGCCGCCGAATGATAAACGCTTCATAAGAGCCCTAAAGGCATCTCATTCGATATCTGTTCCGAACAAATCACTATTTTATCGTTACTCCCATCGGAAAAAATATTGATATCAATACAAAAAGCGGTTCAAAAACAATAGAATGGATGGATTGAAAGGATTCTCGCGTCAGATAACGATTCGGTTAGAAAAAAGTATGTATTAATAATACGTTCGTAGTGACGCTCTCACTTAACTGCCGGTCATCAGTTCAGTGTCATTATTACCTCTATAGAAAATACCGTCGTTTTTTAAATGTTCGAAATTAGTGGTATAATGATACCGAATGACCTGATAAATCTATTTATTTATATCTAGATCAATTGTGGTAAGCAAGTTATATAAAATATGATTTATACGAGTATTTATTGAATCTTTGAAATTTGACTGTCGTTATTGAATATTTCAGGGGAATATTATTATGCATGTTACGATTTTTTTTATTGTTTGTCGCAATAATATTTATTTACAATATAAGATAGTTAAGGTATAGCAAAACAAACGTTACCACTAAAATTCTTCGTTAGCTACGAAAAAACAATAAGTAATAAAATAAATAAAAGGGTAAGGAAAGACAAAAAAAAATATTTAGTTGTTTTCTCGTGACTTCATTTTGTAATTATAAAAGAATACATATATTGTACCTACAAATTACCAACATGAAAAATGTTTAATAATTGGTAAGCTAAACAACTCAAAATTAAGTAAGTTATTATAAGCATAAATTTACAAAACGTTAAAGAAAAAATATAATTATAAATTAGACTTAATTTAATTACATGTGTAACTGATGTAACGTATATGATTATTATTTGAAGTCTACAACTTAATTTTGAACAAATAAACAGCAACAATTCTTGACCTATCTTAATTTGTAGAATGTTAACGACATGGCCATTCTTTAATAATCATCGATTTGTCAATAATTTACTCACAACGACTCTATTAGCAATATTTATATCCTTGACTGGATAGAGACGTCAAACTCCTTACGGTCCACAAAAAAGATATTGTTACACAAAAGCCACAAACTTGTAATTAATACCCGATGAACAATATTGACGACATCACATCAATAAACAATTCTTTCGTCTCGAGACACAAAACCCATCGACTACAAGAGACTACGTTTACAAACTAAATAAATATACTCAGATGCTTGTATTTTTGCTGTCGTTACTAGCATAATATCTTATTAATTTATTATAATCGTCACAGACACTAGATATGACATAAATATGAAGAAGCCAAAAGACAAAAAAATACTTAATAAGTGGAACAATTATGCCAATTAAACAATTCCTATGCGTCTAATAGCATGTTATCGCCAAATTATTGTTCATTAGACCTCATTAGATATTTAAAATAGCAAATTATCGTTGTTGTTGGTCACATCTTCATTAATTAAACGACTATTTTTACCACAAAAAAGTCCGGGAATTTCTACTGTTCAAAATATATTTTACAATGTTTTGTAATTTAATACGAGTAAACTTTGTTCGAACAAAAAGATTAATAATGAAAATGAAAATTATTTCTTGGAATATCTAAAAACAATTTTATGAATTGATTAAAAACAATTTTCGTCTAAAGGACAGCGAAAACCCCATTAGAATAAGCAGTAATAATACTATCAAACAAATATTAGAAAACATCGAAAATAAATCAAAATTGCATTCTGCGGTTGTTATAAAGATCATAATAAGAATTTCTACCTAAGTACGTCAAAAAAAAATGTAAATTCCAAAACGTATATACATAATAAAAATAAGAACTATAACATTGAGACACCAACCTTCTTTTTAATGCCGATCAAAAATTCTCGGCAACGGTACGGAACTAATAAAGGTTATCGCAAAACCGGAGGCTTATCAGCGAATCCCTTGTTCTGCGGCGGCTATAAATTGTTTAAATATGCTATATTTCTTTGCTCCTTAAGATGGGGACCCGATAAGTGTTTATTAGATCACGGGTGGTAGAAACATCGGCGATATTCACCAAAAAACAGGTGAAAAGTAAACCGCCGCCATTTTTTCCATGACCAAATCTCTAAATGCCAATTTTTACCAGCTTGTTTACATCCCTTATCGCTGTTTGTTAAATAAATTATGAACGGTCGCGAAGTTCTTAACAACTTGTTGAGTTTAAATCGAAAATCTTTGAACGAAGCTTCATTCATTTTTTAACCTTTATTCAATAATATGTAGCCGCTAAATACCTAATACTTTTTACAGTTAAATATTAAATAACTCCCATATTACTCAATTATTGTGTAACAAAATTAACCAATTTTTTTCTCTTACGTGTTGTACTTAATTCAGATATCGTTCATATTTTCATAAACGCCCACTTTGTTAACATAATTATTAAAGCCCACGTCATATTGTTGCTATTTGCATAAAGGATTGCAGGTTGAATGGACGACGTGTGCGGCTTGCTTCTGTGTCTCCATATGTCTGTGTTAAGCAAATTGGGGCTTCAGGAAGTCTCGTTAAGAGAATAAGTTTACTGCGCCCTCAAGCTAGCTCCTTTGCAAGATATACAGTCGATTTATTTAAATATGTCCAACATTTAAACGATCGCAAACTCGCCTTCTTTTTCTATCTGTAATTGGTTTCAACAATATTCGTGCATTATCTTGGGTAGTTCCTAATTTTTTTCAAAATATGCATCATTAAATTCTAAACTCTATTTAAAAACCATATTGGAAATTGTAGTGATTACTAACTATTACAACTGTTAATGATATTCGTGTTTAAGAAATAGATGCTTGATCATAATTTATAGTCAATTGTGGTGAAGAATTGCCCATAATAAATATTCTGCTTATTAAGTGTACCTGACAAAAAGATACTTTATTATATGATGCGTTGAAACTGTATTTATTCTTGTTCTGGTACCATTTATTAAAGTTATATTAATGAAGATCTTTGTACTCAGTATCTGTCCTTGCAAATTGTCTCAATTATTTCGAAAAATACGATGTTTGCGTGATAAACTTTTGTTTGCTTCTTTTGACCTTTTAGTTTTATCCATATTTCATTTGTTGAGGAAGGTTTAGTTTCAAATTCTTGAACCATTACAGAATGCTATTCTCTTCTCGTGAATGAGGAGGCTTGGAAATAAAATCATTACGCTAATTGTGTCATTTTCGCGTGATAAAAGTAACCAATTAATGAACAAGTTCCATACAATTGGGTCAGAAAATTGGTATACAATAGATGCCATTTCAAATGCTATGGATACTAAAAATACAATTGTTCATGAAATTTGAAAAATATTAACCCAAAATTGTGTAAATGGTGTTGCAGTTACATTCAGTATTTAATGAAAAAGCGTAATCAAATAATTATCAATGGTTTCAGCCAAGTCGAAATTAAAGAACTTAGGGTTCCCTACAATATACAGTGACTATATCTAGGAATGTTTTTAATTTTCGTAATAATATAACTACCAAAGATCTAATTTTAGGTATATAAAGGAAGACCTAGGTTAAAGGGGTTACGTTTATTATCGTTTAGATATTATGCTCAGTTGTCACGAAAAAGAAAGCGTTTGTACACACTTTAGATATAAAAGTCTATCCTTGAAAGCTAACAAAATCAAACAAAAGCTTAAAAAATCATTAGATTTAAGGCATTTCATCCATATTGAGTCCAAGCCTATTAATTATATTGATTATAACGTAGGTGTCTTCAAGTCAAGAGTGAATAGGCTTCTACTAAGTTAATGCGCTTTACCATCCAAGACTAC
>DWJN01000102.1:0-32443 GCA_018248895.1 Carystus phorcus
ACCATTTTTATGTTTATAAAAATAGTTCCTAAATAATAATTTATATGGCAAAACAACGTTTGCTGGTTCATCTAGTAGTAAATAAAGATGTTCTAAATAATGAAATAAGCAAATTGAAGTTTTTGCATTTAAAAATAAAACCTGAACCCAAAATAAATTCAACTGCCCGAATTCAGGGTGCCCACAGAACCCTAAATGAATGTAAATACTGGTTCGACTTTGTAACAGTATAATGTGATGCGCGAATTGATATTTCACAGCCGGACTGGTTTGCACAACGTGTCACAGTATACGCGCCGCGGCAATGGCGGATCCTTTGCACAGCTTGCGTGCGCTTGCGCAAACATGACTCATGATAATAACAATTCAGCTTTACTTTCTGTACGTCAATCTGTTTTCAGATTTACTGACAGTTCAACGCTGGAATTAACCCAATGAAAACAAATGAAATTTCACTTTTTATCGTATAGGTTACGATTGGTACTTTATTAGCGGATTTTAAGATACGGTTGTCAATTTGCTTGTTTTTTTTTAATACTCGTATTCTTTTCACCATGGACATTTCAACAACAACAACAACAACAACATTTCAACATCAACCAATTTGGATCATTTTTATAACTGGAGAACGTTTACTAAGAGACTATTGTCACGTGTATATTTGGAGGAAAATACTACGTCACTTTAATCTAAAGCAAGTTCCAGTTGACAAACTCTATCAGATAGGTACTATGTTAATAACACAAAGTTTAGCCGAATATCTGTTTTACCCTGTAACCACTGAAGAAATTATAAACACGGCGTATATTTTAAGTATGTTTAGAATACAATACAGTACAATTTACTTTATTATGCACACTAATTATTATCAACGTAAAGAAGTTGACACAGAAGTTACACAATAGATGGTCTTATCGCTTTAGTAGCGATCTCTGCCAGACAACCTTTTAAGCGAAGGACAAAATACTATGACGTATATAGCTTATCCCAAATACTGTGTAAGGTTAATAAGGTTATCATGAAACATTACAAAAAATACAAAAGTAATTAATGTTCATAATCACGAACTCATATAAACGGGTTATTGTTGAAAGCAAGTACGATTTATCACTTAGTAAAGACAAATAGTCAACACGAGTCGAAACGGAGTCAATTACTGGGTATAAAAATACCAGCATGACTTTATTCTGTTCCAAATATAGCTCAATTTAGGAGAACAGAAGTTAGGTACGTTCGTATTGAGGTCACACCCTATTGCCATCAATTATTTAGTGAATTGTGCTTTTAAGTTGATTATGAACGTAGGTCGATTAAGCGGAAGTAGATCTTATTGACTAGGCACTGCTTTACCATCGACATAGTGACCCCATTAAACATGGCTGCCGTGGAAGCCGCAGACTGACGATTTAATAGTTCCAATCAAAATAACTTCAATTACCCTTAGCACTTTGGCATCCGAAAATTTTTCAAACTTATGTACAGCCGAAATTTTGAAGTAAATTCGGTAATAACTACATCATTATAATTTCAGGTAACTAATAATAATAATAATTCTTTATTTCAAACAGTACATACATAGGTGGTACACAGTTTAATGGTGAGCACTAGTGCCCACACTAGGATACCCTGTGTCGTGGGTGGCTAGTCTCTCCCCTTATATCTAGAGTAGCTAAAAAAAAGATAGACTTGTGAGTGTATGTGTGCGCGTGTGAGTGTGTAGGCGTGTGCGTGTGAATGTGTAGGTATGTGTGTGGGTGAGTGCGTGTGAGTGTAAAGGCGTGTGCGTGTGAATGTGTAGAATATATTCCAATAAATAATAAAAAAGTCATCTGAAAATTAATCAATTAGTATTTTTTTCGATTGTCTCTCATTACTTATTTTTTACCAAATTGTTCATTGAGCTTAGTAGTATAAAGTTGTTCGGAGCAACGGCGTCTCAGTATAAGAAATTTGGAAGGAATCTTAATCGGCGAGTCCCAGTAGTTATTTTTAGATAGCTGTCGTCCTTGCGTGGGTTTTGAGAGAATACTTTTCACATCGTTTAATATGATGTGACCTTTCACTGTAAATATTTACAATATTAATAGTACTTAGACTGTTCTGCATTTTTATACTTACAAATACTTCACATATGAGGAACTAGCGAATTAATCTTGATAATCAAACTCTCCATTGCGGGATGTACCTAATATATGTAATATAAGATATATAAACAGACAGATAAACTTCAATATGCTATAGTCCTGCCAGTTAAAAATATATGTTTACTAGCAGACTCGGCCACGCGTTGCTGTAACAAAGGTTTACATACTCAATTTAGTCGACTAATTACCTGACACCGCCAACTGTTAGAATCTTATGGAATCTTATTCTTTCTAAGATATTAAACAAAAATATTGCAATTATAAATTGGGATGTAAGCTATCCTATCTTTCAAGTTGGATCAAACTGGACATGGCGTGCAAAGATTAAAATCGTTTAAGTAGTTTAGAAGCCATCGCGGATGTCTATTGAAATTTATTGAATAAATTTTTGGCATTCGAACAAAAAATGTCGCCCAGGTGAGCGATGGCAGAGATAAAAGAATATCAAGTAGAACTGACGAAAAATGTTTGTATCACATCTGAGAACAGTAATAAACAAAAAAACTATTATTTTAACCTACAGGTGACGACGCAATGTTACCTTTAATTAAAGTCATGTGCATTCTCAACATACAGATTCAATTATAATAACTATGTAGTTGCAAGTATCTATGGAACTTTAACGAAGTAAGCGCAATTTTTTTCATAAGTTTGGTTACTATGTAATAAAATAGGTACGTTATTTTTGTACTGAGGTTTCAATTTATATTTTTACAGCGTTGCCTGACAATACATTGTTACAGGTGCTCTATATAGGGATAAATCTTAGAAACAAAATAAACTTTTCTTGGTATTTACTAGCCAATAAATGGAACAATTATTTTGTTTAAAGAAGCAGTAGGTATACAAATATTACAATCCTGCGAGGCTGAAAAAGTTTGATGACAGGGTGCTCTATTTCATTATTTAGATTAATATTTTGAGGTTGCAGCGTTGTGCAAGTATGCTCTAGTTATCCACAATGACCCCGTGGACCATGCATGAGTTGAAGACAAAGTAAATGAATGTATTACTGATACTGAATTCCATGGGCGATAAAATACATGGAATCTCATTTTAAATGTTAAAAACCAATCGCGCAGGGTGATACTGAGTGAACTGAATCGAATGGTTTTTTCTTACGCCAACAGCATAATATACACGTCAACATCTTTGTATACACCTGCTGTGTTTTTTATCCGTAAATACCTGAGTTATTTTGAAAGCCGCGTCATTGAACAATATTTCAATCAGATGGTTGTTTACATATTGTAAATAAATTTAGAGAGGCTAAGACCGCTCAGAGACAGAATAAGCTCACGTTTGTTTTGCGTGATAAAAATATATTATATTGTAGTTAAAATGATTTGGTATGCGTTATCTCTTATTTATTTGTTATTGTTATTGAGGCCTTATATAAAATATCTTCTAATAAGTATAATATTTATATTCTTAGATATTTTACTTACGCAATTTTCTAACAAATGAGCTTTGTCACTATTGGGCCGGCTTGACGGTGGAACTTTTTACGATAACTTATAATTATAAAGTAGTAGTAGTAGAAGAAGTAGCCTAAGGTGACATCAGCTATCTACCAGTGAAAGTTAGCTCAAATCGGTCCGGCCGTTTCAGAGATTAGCCACAACAAACAGACAAAATTTGAAAAAAAAAAAATGTTATTTTGGTATACATATTTACCGTGTATTCGCTACTCCAGTGCAGATTTGTGGATACTATACCAACATTATTCTTGTTTTAATTTCAAGTTCTATCTTTATGTTTTTAAACCAGAACAGAAATGTATTGATTAACATATAGGAATATTAAAAAAAAATAAAAAGAATCTTAATACAGTTAGTTCCTACTTTCCAAGCGTGTTTATAAAACACCGTCTTCCAAGTACAATCGGGTGTCAGTGTGACATAGACACCTGACACCTGCAGATTTATGCGTATGTTATCAGTAATTGGACTCCTTTCCTGAGTATTACATTATGTACAGCTAGATCGCCTACACTTTCAAGAAATGTCTAATGTTGTTATTCAGTTCTATAAATAACTAACCTCCTTACCTCTGTTTGTTTCGATTCGGGAAATACGAGTATATTTCTCACCTCATCAATGAAATGCGCGTTTTTGAATTCGTTTTATACTTTCATCATGTACTTATTACCTATCTTATAAATCAATCGATATTTTGACAAAAAACGTATGAAAACCTGCGTGTGAGACAATTGGGTTAGGGGGTCATTACTTCTAAATACGCCTTTGAAGTTCACTTGTTAACATAGTACTTCAATAATATTGATATTTAGTTAAATTTGATCTAAGTGCACTTTCTAATAGTCTAGTATATCTCTAGTTTGGTAAATCAGTAACTACCTAGTGTGCAGATTCACATTTCGAATATTAAAGACGCTTTGGGAACGGTAAATGCTTTAATAGGATATAACATGAAGGATGCATCCCTTCAAATGTGAACTCATAGAATCTACGAATACCCCCATAACCGCTAGTTGACTTGGTGAGAGAACTTACTATAAATGCGCCTTGTATTCCACGGCACAAACGGTATCTAAAAGTAAGTACTTGTAAGAAGTCTAATACCTAATATTTTTATACTTATTATTAAGGAGGAAATTTCCAGGTAAACCCCAGGTATTTGTCATCAGGTGACTTTCAGATATTATTACTCTTTCCAGCAGTTTGTTTACCTGAAAGTTTGCTCCTTGAGAGTAGGTCTTAACAGTAAGAGTACTAACCATAAGGTCACTTATCGAGAAGAGTGCTTCTTAGGTAGCCTTAGACCAGGCGCCAAAAGCTAGAGGTAACATCGAATAGTTGCTGACCGAGAAATGATTTTCCTCGATAACTGGGCCACGTTGCCGACCAAGAAAAAGCATTAAACAGTTTCCGTTTAATGTTGAAGATATTTAACATAGGGAACAAAACACGTAAGAGATTCTTTATTGACTTGAACAAGATAAATAAATTGTTATTTAATTTCAAAATAAACTTCATAATAATCTGTAGGTATGTTTATATTTAGTCTGTGAAATGATCAATTCACGTAAATATACTCGTAGCGTCGTATTACCTTGTGGCGATGAATGTCTCATTTATTTTTAAATGCGTTTTGTGGTTTCCTGATTTTCATTCAATTATATAAGGTAGTGAATATGTAACCAACCAATTATATGTACAGGCAGTATATTCTGTGGTTGTATTGTGTGGTCTGGTTAAACATAGTGTAATTAAATACTAATCTTATCAATTTAACTTCGCATCAAAGTTAAATAGTTTCATTTTCATTATGCTTGGTGGTAAGGCTTTATGTAAAGATCAAATTATGAATATTATTATTAACTTATTAGTAAATATACAGGTCTACAAGTTTCAAAAGTTCTTCACACGCACATACATATATTTTTACATGTAACTCGTTTAAAATAATTGTGCAACTATGAATGTTGTACGCATCACTTATTTTTTTAATCAAAGCCCCCCCGGAGACTGAAGATCAAATGTCTAGGTTATCTCTACTTCGCTCTACATAATTACGTACAATAACTTAATCTTATTAATATTATACATACGAGAGTTTGGATGGATGTTTTTCGGCCAGTCACACAATAATGGCTGAACAATACTTTTTATATCGGAAAAATGTACGGTTCTCATAGGATAGATATGGTCAGATACATAGTCATGACATACAGACTCGTGCAGCCAAAATGTTCTCACGAGAAAAATTTTCAACAGGCATAGGAATAATATCAAATATTCGTGGAATTTCATATATAGCAACCATTGTTAATATAAAGTAAAACTAGTATTAATATAAAGTTGCGGACATAGCGCTCGAATGATAAAACAGCTTTAGGATGGATACTTCCGCATTCGAAATCCTTGCACAAGACGTGAGAGACATTCGACACTTTGTTTGCATTAACTTATATTATCAAATGGTCACGTAGTTTACCCAATACATATTACTGATGCAAAACTCCGCCTTCATTTATATTTCAAGTTATAAGATTATAAGTTACGAGTGCTCTTTACTAAGATTTAGAGCGAAATTCTCATTTGTAATATTTCAATTGAATATAGAAAAAAGAAAGAAATGGTTGCCTGAAGATTCCTCAGTATTAAAAGAATATATACGGGATAATATTACGAAACTTTTAGATTTAGGTCAGACTATTATTGGTATACATTTTCAACTTATGTATATGCACGATTTGAATTCAATTTTCACCGCCACAAATAAAATGACAATTAATACAATACTGCCTAAAAAAAAATCCGAGTGTACATATTAAAGATATATCTATCTAACCTACTCTTAGTATCTCTAAAGCGTAGGCTTCAACCAATATACTAATATTTAATATAATAGAAAGTATAGTTTAGTTTAGATTTCGGGCCTCTTAATATCGCCACGCGAAAACACACGAATAAGCGGAGTTATCTTGATAATACCAAGCGTACTAAACAAACGAAGATGTCGGTTTACATAATTAAGCAAATAAAGAATTTAAAAGTAGTGTAATTAGTGCACATCGTAAAAACATGAGACATTAAAGTCCAGAGATAACAATACAATGAATCCGTTATCTTATCTAGATAGTACACGAGACATATGGAAGACTGAAACTGTGAGTAATGTTATCTGTAAACGTGTCATTAATGAAATATTTAAAGGATCTATGTGTTTACTATCTAAATACAATAACTTAGCTCTGCTTAACTTAGCTCGAGTTGCAAAATCTAAAGCTTTTGATTTGAAAGTACACGTAGTGGTTGGTGAAATCATAATTCTGTATTATCGTCAGTCTCAATATTTCTCCTTGTAATTGAGTTCTGGAGCACATTTACTATCAGGGCTGATTGGCAGAGAAGTTAATGGCACAGAAAGATCTTACGAAACCAAAAATCTTGCGATATAGCTCAATGACTGCTCAACAGCTGGAATCAAATGCCTTATATGTTCTCCGAACCAATGAAATAGTTAATAATGATTTACGACTTCAAATTAGTATTTAATTCTATTGTTATTAATAGGCTTAAAAAGGTCTCATCGTTAAGTACACTATTATTAATAGTGAATGGTATTCGTTAGTGGTAACTGTGGTCGAAGTTTACTATGCGATTGTCAATAGTCCAAAACTGTCCTTTCACTAATCATAAGAAGTAGGTCATTAGAGTAATTTCTCCTACTTACATGTCATTAATGAAGAAAGGAATTCTTAGAATAAGTAAATAAATGCAAAAATCTATTATTATATATGTTTTTAAGTGAAATTACGTGTTTATAAAAATTGTTTGTGTTACAGAATTATTCCTTTCAAAATTACTATGTTTGGCCTCTAGTGCTTCGTAGTAATATTGATCGGCGGCAAGTTAAATATTTTATCGGCTTGTTGAGACTTGTTGCCTAATTCAGCAGTTGAGTGTTCGTGGAAAATTCCACAACAATGTCTCTACCTACTTTGTTCATGTGACGTGAACAGATTTAGAGGATCTATGTTATTTAGATATACTTCAGGCCCCATTTCGACTAACTCAGTCACTGTTTTAGTATGAAATAATATAAAATGTAAGGAATGATAGTAAATACTTCTTGAAGATTCAATTACATTTATGTTTGTGTGCAAGTTTGATGTTATTATTATTTTCTTATATCTTAGTTTAGGTATATTTTAGTTAAAACTAGAAATGATAGAAAAGGAAAATTTATCGTAATTATTCCGCATTAATTAATTTGATAGGAGAGGGCAACCATATTGAAGGAAAAGTACACTACGCAAAACGCAAACACGTCCGCGCTCGTGGAAAAAAAACATTGTGAAATAACGTAAACTAATCTTTTTAAAAGCCTCCAATAGTGTCATGAAGTGTGAAAACACTTTCAATCTAATATAAACTAATATTAAATTAAAATATCCACGTAAGCTTGGTAATACAAATTTCGCCTAGAATGATATAAGTAAGTCTACTACACTTTTTATTGCTGGAAAAGATTTATTTATAATTTGTAGTATACGAATATCGGCCTTTCTGTGGAAGGATTCTGCTCGAACTTCGTAAGTTTGCACTGAAAAGAGGCCAGTGACGTCGGCCTCGACGTTTTGAGACGTATTCAATAGCACGGACGCATGCGTAACTATTGGTCAATGTGTGTGTGAACACGCGGTCCCTGCGTGCTGCTATACCCATCTCGCTTACATTCAATAGCTTCATCCTTTTCTTCTACGCGATCACGACCAGGGGTTCACCGATTACTCAAGTTTTAAATACTTCCATCGGTGTGTCAACCCTCAGTTGAGTAAGAGCAGTGCTGCAGAACGTTTGCTGAGCCTTCCCGTGTGACACGTCTGCTGGAATTGTGACTTTTGTATTACAGAATTTCTATATTACAAACATAATCAGTATATTTCAGTACACTTTCTACGTGATTCTAAAGCGTCCAGCATTAATCATCAAACAGCTACAAATATTAGAAATACATTAGGACAAGGTAAGAAATTGGGTTATTGACAAATTTTTAACCGTAAAAGTGCATGAAAACACGTAGAAAAGTCTTTTTAAATTATTTATTTTAAGTCTTCATTATATGAAAATATTTTCTTGATGACCGGTCCCATACCTTGTTAGGTGTGTGTAGCAAATGGCCGACATTTCCCTAAGTGCAGCGAACCGGGCACTGCTTTCTCTCGTGACGTTAGAATGTTGAAACTAAAAACGTAAGATCTGTTAAATGTACGTGTTATAAATTATTAAACAGCCATAAAAAAGGAAAAGGTTACTAAGCATTTAATGTATTGTGTATTAAATAAAAGGGATCGATTTAATTTACGATGAGAAAGTTGCTAAAGGCCTTCAGTAGAATAAATTTATTGATCCTATTCTGGGACGTCGGCGCATTCGAGTAGGGTTTATTAATAAGTAATAGTTTGGTTATGCGTCATGCATGGATGAAGTTACAGAGATTTTTTGAATTCCCTTGGTTATTGAAACAAAGTATGAAGTGAACTAGTGAATAATGAAATTAATTTTAAAAGTTAAAATTAAAGCAGTTTAAAATTAAACCATTTTGTAGTTTCTGGAATTTTCACCGATTTCAATAACTATTTATAATGACACTAAAAAATTATTTACCCAATAATTTCAATCCAAATACCTAATGAACTTCCTGAGTGATAGTTGATTACTTTACAAACATCCGTTATTTCTATACTAGTTTTCTTATCGATGTTTTCTATTTCCGGTTTAACCAATCAGGAGTTTCTTCATTTTAAAATGAATAAACAGGCATTGCAACAGAAAATTCAAACTTTCCCTTCACTTAGTACTCTAAGCAAATTATATACCATTGGTTTTAATATACAGACATTTTTGTATCCTAAGATTACCTTTTTTCTTTATATTTTGTTTACGACAATGTGCTACAGGAAGAGCCTCGTTTTTTGTGAAGTTCGGGTTTAAAGGGGCCATATTTTTTTTACGAACAACCTTTACCTGCTCAAGATCGCCCTTAACCTCCGTTGTGTTCGAGGTTTTCACCTGTTCAAATACAATAGTCAGTGTGGTCGGAATAAATAGTTTCGATTTTATAACATCTACAGAATAGAGTATAATCATCTCTATTATCCAATTGAATGACGTATTGTCAAGAGTCGTATTATCTATTAAAAGCAAGGACAAAATATTAATGGTACTATTATATTAATTTTATCGAAATTTTAACTTTAGTGAAAGTTCAGGGTATAACTTAGAAAAGAATTCGAAGAAATAGAAAGTCTTGTTGTATTTATTGTTTGGTACCAATTATTTGTATTTAGTATAACTTCACCGTTTCATTATAAATTAGTTTTAGTTTCTCAATTAAATATAATGAAATTATGAAACAGCTAGTTTATAGACGTAACGAATATCGTAATTATGTTGTATGAGGAAATTTTTCTCGGTAAGTTAGATAAGAGAGTTCACTATGTGAGTCTTAGTTCATATTTTACAGTTATGTACTTAACTGTACTGTACAGCACGTGCAAAAATTGTCACAATCACGTTTTAATAAATCAAAGCTCCATTGTATTAACAATAGAACGGTTTAATCGATCTGTCAGATTGTAGTGTGGAATAACGCATAGGGTATTCTGGGTAGGGGTTTAATCTCAGAAAAATATGGTTCTCGTTGGATAGTAGCGAATGGATTGGTAATTTTTTAGAAGAGTATCAAACCGGTATACACAGTTATAATAGTTGAACATTTAAACTCTATTCTAATCTCTTTACCCAATGTGGTCTTTTTATTAGGGAAATCCTTAACAGTAAATGGCTCGGTTATCAAATTTGATATAGTATAATATATTTAAAAAATTTGTTTTATGAAACCACAAGCAAGCAAAGCAGTGAGCAACAGCTAGTGATCAATAAATTAATACACGAAGATAAATGTGTTGACGAATTTATGGAGATACGGAAAGTTCTCGACAAGTCTTTCGACCTCGCTCAAAAGCTAACAAAATTTAATGTCTAGGTCAGCTGTAGCTCAGCAAGTTTTTGTTGTTAATCGAATGTCACCTCAAAAATAATCTGCAGCTTATTATGAGGGATGCTGTATACAATTTTCTATGCAATGTTCTGTAGAGCTGATTCGTGTTAAATTATAATATAATTTTAATACTCTGTTTCCAAGTCAAACTTTTCTAGAATCATAAAGATAATGCAATACTTAAAACTTTCAAATGAACCAATTTATTATACACGCATACGTCGCAATTACTATTATGGCCAGAAACATATGAGACTTCAATTTCTTTATGGATACATACGTTTTCAGCTTCATCCTCGAATTAAACTGCACTTCGTAAATAAGAACAAAGAAGATTAACTTAATGATAGGTTGACGCACTTGAATCTCAAACTTTATAAAGCAACTTGAATTATTACTAACAATATGTGTTTGTTGCTAGGTGATTGAAGATTAGCAAGATGCTCGCTAGCCCAGCTATGGCACTTCAAGTAGAAGAGACTCCTTTAGCTCTTCGCCGCCTTTGGAACCTAACTCGTGCGCGTTTAGCTGGCACCTCCACTGCATTGGACGAGGAGCCAGCTCTTGTTGAAACTTTGCCGTCCGCTCAGGTACGAAACACAATCAGGGAAATCATACACAGAAATCAAGATAAAAACTAGGTGGATTCAAGACTTAAAAGGATTGATAATATGTATTTTAAATAATGTAGGCTTCACTTTTTTTGAGATCATTATAGAACACCCTTAATATGTGTATAAGGGATGTCTATAAGAGCGAATACGCTTTCCATGTAAATAACTTTTTATGTATAATTAAAAATATCAAGAATTTATTAAATGATTAGGACATTTATTTATATTCAGTTCCAGAAAATATTTATCACGATGGTTAGAATTCAATAATTAGGTCGTCATGAGGAAACATGACAGTAAAATTAAACTAAAATACAACATGGTATTGCACGTTATTGGAATAAATAATGAACTAACTTTGAACTATTAACTTCACCCTATAGTATGTCACTAAAAAAGTAGTGCTGGCCTTGGGGATGCCCTTCAGATTTTATTCAAGTTGTTGATCGATACAACAAAGCATACTTTGGTTTCTTTTGCAGATAAGGAAGGAAACATAAACATAAATGTTTATATTTATATTGGATTTATCCAATAAAGAACTTTGGATTTTTCCTGTCGTTGTGTTCGCAATTATTGAGTAATTTCTCTCGTGTATGTTACAATGAGTAAAACGTATCAAATGTTTTCTATTTGTTCATTTCGCTCGTATAATTTGAAAAATGATTTATTAACTTTGAAATTATGAAAACCGCTTGAAATCTGTGCATTAGTCTTTATATATTATATTCATAGATAAAGTACAGTGTTAGATAAGCATGCATTGCAGTATTACTATTAAGTACATATAATTATTAATCTCTGTCACAGATCAAACTAATCACTATTGATGAGTGTTACGGAGTCAAGGGCCAGTAGCACGTAAATAAGAACCGTTTTGGCCTCAATTTAATATTTACGATGTTTTTTATTGGCTTCTATAATAAGTTAATTATTTGATTGACGTAGATTTATAGTAATTGCGGTAAAATCTTTTCTTATATCTTTTTTTATTGTAATCAACGTAATAACAGCGAGATTTATAAAACAGTTTATTTTTATTTTTCACAGGAGCCGGAAGGTACCCCGAAAACATTTAATTATGTTCCCAGCGACTATGAGAGTGATGGCGAGGAGGCTTTCCCTGAATTGGAAATACCCGTGAGTATTTATTTCTGAGCTTGTATCATTAAGTTTCTTACTATAATGGCCAGAGGGAAAAAAGTTACACACGTTAAGGAAAACTTCCGATTAAATGTTTAAAAACATTCAATCGTTATTCCGTCTTGCTTATAAGGAATGTTTACGACTCGTATTTTTAAACACATATGTAGCTCTCTTTCGATGGATGCAACTAAGTGATATTGATTAATTTTTTTTCGGGACATAGACAGTCACATAATGTTAGGTATAAATTGAATTTTAAATCATTTTATTTGATAGATAATAGACTTACATGCCAACTATTTAAAGAATTAAAAATATTAAATGTTCATCAAGATACTTAACGGAATTCGACACCACAGCTCTCTAAAATAATATCACACGTAATATTATATCTGTAATAAAACAGATTAATTCTTACAAAATAATCAGTCAGAGAAGTAAGTATATTGACGAGTTTGATAACTATAATATTAGTGATATAGGTATACTTTGAACACTAATTACATTTTCATCAACTTCGAAACTAAAGAGCATTTGAATTTCGTGAGAATACCGAAAGAATCGGCTAAAAATACGTAGTCCTGTTTAACAAATTTCGTCAGTATGTTGTTATCGAGTTGAAATGCCATTACTCTATATCTTGCACACGTCACAATGACCCCCGGGGATTCAAACGTAGTCTAGACACGATATAAAACAATACAAACAAAGCAACGTGGTTACAGGCAGTATTTGATAAGATATCACATGCGTATAGTAAGTTGTAAAGTAATTCGTCTTGACATTGAGATTATTTGATTCACGATTGAACCTTGTAGCGCTTCACTGATAATTTGTTCATTCGTGAGCGTTCAGGGTTGAACGATATTTGTTTGTAGGGCTTCGGACCCAAGATTGATTGAACTGTGGTTCCTTAACTGTGGCGTAATTCACAGGTTCCATCCCCTTAGAGCCTCTTGGAATTTCTTATATGAGAACAAACTACCACTGAGTATGAAAAGCAATCGAAGCTATTAAGTAGGTACTAACTCCAAGATGATTTGTTTTGAAGTGTCAAATTTTTTAAATATACATATATATTTCTATGTGAGTAGGGAATTTTTATATTGTAGCGGACGCTCTTTTAAATTTAATTATGTTTACTAACGATATAATTAAAACATAAAAAATCCTAGTGTTCAAGCTATGAATGAATATGTGTGAAGCTTCACAGGTTGTAAATGGTATTAGGAAAATGTTGTGTCCGTTTCGAACTTACGTTGTGACACCTGTGTGGGTGTGGCAATGTCTGTAAACTGGTCCAGAAATAACACGTACGAAACGTAAATAGCGGTCATGAATCTGAAGGATGGACTTTGCTCCAAATTGTTGAATTGTCAGTCAATTTGCCTTTATTGTTACGTCAATGAGCTTTATGAACACCAATAAATGCAGTATTACATTCTTATTTGTTATAAGCAATTGATATAATTGACCTATTCCAATTGGTTTGTTATTGATGTAACACTCGTTTAAATGAATTCTACATGTACAAATTAGACATTTTTATACATTCGATCCTTTTTTCTGAATATACCGA
Organism: Carystus phorcus; assembly: GCA_018248895.1. NCBI lineage: Eukaryota > Metazoa > Arthropoda > Insecta > Lepidoptera > Hesperiidae > Carystus > Carystus phorcus. Next base: position 14,019 of record DWJN01000102.1, read on the forward strand.
TAATATAGGTCATACGTTAATTTTCTGAACAGAAACCCCTAAAATTATAAATATCTTTATGTAGCGCGCATTCTCATTACTGATCGATGTTCTCCGGAAGATAAATAAAGATTGGATGTAAAATTGACATTATCTTTTTTTTCCCCCCTTCTTTCTTGGCGCCAACAATAACAACATGACGTTTCAAGTTCAAGCATTGCCAAGAATTATTCGGTGCCTAGATTCCTAATTATGTTTAGTTCATCACTCTTCCCTCGTGTGTCGGTCAAGTGTCTGGTCTTGGGAATTAAGTTTACTTGTAGAATTTTTGAGTTTAAGCAAAAATGATCAAAACAGAATCCATTGAATCAGAAACTTACGACTGCAGCTTAGTCATTTATGAAGTGAGAATTGAAAAATATTTTGACATGCACTCTTACTTGAGTGTTTATTGGAATAAAACTAGATTTATGTTTTTAGGAAAAACCTGAGATTCCTCAGAAAAATTATTGGATTGAAAGTACCCTGGATAAAGAAGTGGTTCTGGATGCCAGTACCCTCGGGGATGTGCCCGCCGTGTACCGCGTTCCAGCTCCGGCCCCGCACCAAATGCCCGTAATCGGAGTATACATCGACCCTCGAGTCAGAACAGGATTCAGATACAAAATCAGACCGATGCAGGTGAGACGAGAAATCTGATAATATTTCAAATTCACCAATAATCAATCACTATTTGTATGGCGTTGGACGAATCGTTGAGAATTTTACATTATCTTACGTTATATTCAAAAGAAGTGTTGATGATTGCACGAAGTGTATAAACTCAGTATACGCAATCTTCCACATTTCACAAAACTATATTTGTTATTGAGTTTTCTTAAACTGTTTAATGACGACGATTCTTCAACAATTTTTCAATGTCGCTTAATCATAGATTCCTCTATGTATGTAAAGGAAGGCTTTTGTGATATCAATGTGAATGTTTCCAACGAAAAACTACGAAGATCCATATTAGTTTCGGGCAAAATTTCTTATGCTGGACTGCCAAAGAATCTGATCTTGCATATGCATGGGAGACAATTACACATCTGAATCGATTTCGGACGGTTTCCAATGTTATGGCTATCTTTTAACATACATTTGTATAATGTAGATCATGGAACATGAATAAAAATCTGCTATTTTTGTTATGGATTTTACAAGATGAAGTTAAGAACATTTTTGTAAGGTGTAATCTTTTCAGAAATCAAAAGGATGGTGAGTTTTCTCTTCATTCTTACAAAAATGTTCTAGAACTGGGTGAATATTTCTTAACATAAATATCATAAAGGTTGTAACTTAGGATTTGACCATAAAATTTATAACTTACTTTTAAAAATCTTGACGATTCATTAAATTGGGAATCATTATATGTTCAAGGATAAAAATATCATACTTATGGTTTGATTTTAAGATATCTAAATAGAAATATTCTCAAAGTTCTCCACTATGTACTGTTGAGTATATAGAAAAACAAAATGATATAAAAATAAGTTAACATTATGAAAATAGCCGATGACTTTAAATTGGAATGAACGTAAGGTTGTCATATAGTATTAACCATAATGTGCTTGGTATTATATTTCCCTTTTATAACTTTGAATGCATAAAAGAAAAGTATCGAGTCATAAGTTTTTAAGATATAGGAAACTAGTAAAGAAAATTATTAATTTATTTAAATAATCTCTTTTAATGGCAGCCTTACATTATAAATGTTAAAAGATGCTATCGATTTAGTATTCGTTTGTAAATTTTTGAGGTAATCAGTATCAAAAAAATTCGTACGAAATCAATTCGTGTATTTGTCGAGTCAGTTTCCGCAGTTCAGTTTGATTCGGCGACGTTAGGATTTTCGCGATAGTTTAGAAAGTAGCAGTGTCCGTTGCTGACATTTACAGAACGAAAATTTCATCAACGATCAGCACTGTTAACTTGCGCGTCACGCACTGGTTGTGTACACTTGCCGATGTAGGCGATGGTATGTGGATCGTCCAGTTTTTCAGAACTACGCCCAGAGAGGCGCTCCCATACAAACCTCAAGAACGCTTGCAGAAACCCGACAGGTCGAAAGTGAACTGGCTGGCAGCATGCTAAGTCCACAATAGGTAAACCATAAGTATCATTCATAAGGGCACCATGCCATTTTATCATGTTTGTATTTCTTTTCCACTTTGCATCTAACCGTTGAAAAATAATTGAATTTTTTAAAGTTCGCGTTTCATTAAAATGGGAATCATTTCATGTCAAAGCAGCATGGAACATGACTTGCAAAATTGGAAAATATTTGTTTTTTATATTTTGTTAAGGAAAATAATAAATATTTTTATTTCGTAACTGTTTTGTACTATAAATATATCAAATGTCAAATATTAAACGAACAAAGTATTACTTGAAAGAGATATTTAAAGTTACGTTTTTTGAGAACACTAGCTATAACATTTGTGTAAATATTTCAGGCTTTGGATGCACCCCCACTTTCCGTCAAGCCAAGATATTTGTTTGGAGGAAAAGCCCTTACACTTCAATCGATTGGTCGTGGATTTGCGAGGCGATTAACTTTTGAACCTCTAGACTCTACCCTCAATGAGAATAATAACTACTTTTGGACTGACTCTAGACCAGAAGGCTTCCTTTTTGAAATCGAAGCAGTCTCCGTTGGGGATAAGTTCACAATCTATGATGCCAATCATGAGCCACAAGGAATATTAGAAGTAGTTCAACAACAAGTACGTAAACGTATTTCACTTCTAATTTATTTATAAAATGTAATATTCAAGGTGAATTCTTTATAATTAATTTGTTTCTTTATTAAATTTGGTTACTTTATTTTAGAGAAATCAAGTTGAGTTGGAACAAAAAATCTCTGATGACGGATCTATCGAGAAAAAAGTAAAAATTAATACCCTCTGCAAGGTTGAGTGGTATGAGAACGATGGCGCTACTAAGTTAGTTCCCGTTACCGGAATTGCTATTCTCAAGAAAGGTCGTGGAAATGCGGCTGTAACGAGAGTAGTTAATGTTGCTATTGGCATTAAGCAACTGAAGAAGGGCTATGAACTGAAGCCCGGTATCAAATCTTCGTCAAGAAGGATCACTGTTAATGGTAACGACATAAAGGACATTCCATGCCAATACACCGTCGTAGGCCTTGAAAGATATGAACTTCCTGTAATAGGTAATTATATGTAATTTATATTTTTTCTTTATCATTATTTTTTTAAATAAGATTATAAAAATTTGATATATTTCAATTTTAGGCACATACATAGATCCTCGCATCGTCCCTGGATTCTATTACCGCGTCCGTCCTGCTAACAACCGTCGTCATTTGTTTGATGGCCGCAGTCTTTTACTGCAGTCCATTGGGATGGGTTATGGCAAACGCATCACCTTTAAACCTGACACTCTTAATGCACCCGAAAACTACTTCTGGTCCGACTCTCATCCCGAAGGCCTTGGTATGGAACCCCGAGCCGTACATCCCAACATGAAGTTTTCAATTTCCGGAAATGGGGTAAGGATATGAACTTTTATGGATTAAAGCAAATTATTAATAGGCGTAAATAATTTGTTTTTACGAATGTTTATGGGTGTTATCGAAAATACTCATCGTTCTGTTACGCAGAAGCTACGTTTTAGAAGACATGGGCGTGGCTCAAAATTCGTCTAACGTAACGTATTTATGTAACTGAGGATCTTTTTTTGGATACGAGCCAAAAACACCATTGTGTACACATTATATAAAGCACGTGCAAACTTTATTTACGAGTTATGCTTTGTGCTGGTCTTTGTATATTATTTTAATTTTGGCAGTATGATAATTTCAAATTTAACCTTGGAGTCGAGCCATAAATTAATTAACTTATCTAATAACATTCTTTGATTTTCCCAGGGGCTACTCGGTGAAGCAAGCGTGTTCCGAGCTGATTTGCCGCAAGTAGAAGAGAAGACTCAATATGTGGATGTACCAGGAAAGCGTGGTAAAGCAGTAGAGAAATACATTCAAGTAGACGTCACATGCCACGTCAAGTTAGCAACAACTGGAGGTGGATCAGTAGATTCCGAAGTACATCTTATGAAAGTTTCGGGTGTTGCCCTTGTGCGTAAAGAACCTGGTCAGGCTGAAGCTAAATTGGTGAAAGTATTTAACGTGGGATTGGATTCGCAGCTGAACCTGCTATTCGCTCACTCACAGACCGAACTCACCTTCCATCCTCTACCCTAAATATTATTAGAGATCTGAATGGTATTACAATATACGTGATGATAATTCCCACCGACTATTGTAATGCCAAAAACTAACCAGGCGCGACAGAGGCTCCGTCTAATGCCAATGATATGGTTACGAATTTGCAACTGAAGAAAGGTCGAAATAAACTGATTCTAACTTCAGAATTTCGATGATCAGAATTTCGATTGTAGATTCGTTTCGGCTGATTTCTAATACGAACATGGGCGACAAATTCTTAGTTATTCACGATGTATGTCCAATCATCAACGTGTTATACTGAATTAGCTGCTAATAATGATCTTCATTTTCATCTAAAAGGGTACCATCAATATATAAGGTATAAGATATCTTCTTTTGATAGTTAAACGCTGAATGGAACATTCTAATATTTTGAAGATATGTATCGTAACATCTTGCACAATATAATAATTCGGAGAGAGTAGCAAAGACTAGTATCTATCAAATCTAAAAAAGTATACAAGATGTAATGGATCTTACCTTTATTTCTTTTATAATTTTATTATTTCCTTTTTAGTTATTGTCATCAGTGATACGTTTATTGTATTATTTTGATATAAAAATAAACAGTTTTGTTTTGTGACTTGCGTCTTTTTCAATAACATATCCCATATACTTTGAACATTCATAATTCATAACCTTACCTATACGTTAGTTAACTGAGGATTATTATGATCTGATTAAGATATTTTGAATGTGACTAATAATTATTAAGTTATTATACATTATCCTAAATTCTTAAAAGCTCTCCCAAGTGTTTTAAGAGAAGAGTCCTGTTAGAAGGAAGCAACCTTCAATTATCAAGTTATTTTGTTGCACTTAAAAAAATCCAGATGTTTAAATACTTATAAAATGTAGAATCTTTATTAGATTTTATATATGATACTAGTTGACCCAGCACACGTTGTTCTGCAATAATATAACCTAACAGACTCTGCCATGCGTTGCTGTGAATAAAATTTACATACTCAATTTTGCCAATTAATTACCTTACACCGCCATCTGTTAGAATCTTATGGAACTAATTCTTTGTGAGAACAAATAATTTGCAATAAAATAATATTGCGACCATAAATTGAGATGTTAGCTATCCTATCTTTTAAGTTGGATCAAACTGAACACGGTGTACTGAATTTGATTAAAATCGTTTGAGTAGTTTAGGAGTCCATAGCGGACAAACACCGCGACTCGTACTTTATATATGTATATCAAGATTACATTGTTAACATGTTTTTGAGTCATTGTTATACTACTATATTCGATATATTATTATTAAATTCGAACATGTATCGAGTTTCAATACTAAATATTGTAATCATAACATATAAATGGACCTTGGTTATCTGAAGTTCAATAATCTATGTTCTGAGAATCAAGTTCATATAATAATATATGGAAGTATTACGAGTATTGCCGACTATCATTGAGATCAAATAAAATAAAGAGGGAATTGAAAAATATAATGTGAGGCATTCCAGTGGCTGTTGACAATTCATATTCTTAATAATGATGAACTGTATAATATATAATTATCATAAGAATTGTACATTATATTTAAATGAACAAAATAAGGCAAAAACAGATGGTGATGGTAGAAAAAGATGGTGGAATGTGAATCACTATTTCGAAATACATATTTATATAACAAACAATATTAAGATATCGTAATACAAGGCTCCTCTATAACAGTTATCATTGTTGCGTTTAAGGCAAGGTTGCACACTGCTATACCTTCACGAACCTTAAGATATGCACATAAAAAGCAGTGTTTATTTGTCATTTATAGACTGAAATGGTAAGATATAGAGCTCTAATGCCACTGACGTCTGTAGGAACTTTATTCAGAATTCTCTGAAAAAGGTTTTGGTATCAAAATTTTATTGATTGGACACATAGTTATTTATACAGACTTCATTAAATTTGATTTTTTCAATATGCGTAATAACGCGCGCCAGTTTTAGCTAGTCACTGATAAATAACATTGGAATTCGTATACTCCCGCCATTTAAACTTGAAGACATCTGTCTTTTAATACCAGAACTTTGCCACTTCATTGTTTTGTAAAACTCGAAGGACCAGACAGAATAAGTGGCAGATGGCAGCACTTGGTAAATGTTCATATAAGTGTTCGTTCGGTAGATGGCGCTATGCTCAAAAGTCAGGGTTGTTTTATGAGTTCACTCGCCTCTCCTATGTGTTTGACTGCGTGTAGAGCATGTTATGTCTACGTAGTACGTTGTAGAGTCAACAGAAGTACGCGTAAAGTTGAGCGGGAATACTTAGCCGGCAAGCGGCATCGGCGCTGGGGGTCTCGTCACTCACGGCTCGAGCGTTCAAACGAAAATCGCGATGTTCTTAATAACAACTGGTAAACAGTGAATTAGTGCGATAACTCGATCTTAATCTCGAATATATAACGAACTGAACGATGGCTGCAAATGTTGGGTGTTGGAGTGTTTTATTTTTGTGCATTTTACATAGTGCCTCCAGTTTCAACCTGGAGCCGAGGATTCCTGTGATAAAGTATGGCGAGATCGGCTCGTACTTTGGATTTTCAGTTGCAGAACACATTACTTTTAATAAGAATGGGGATAAGTCAAGCTGGTGAGTATTAAACTTATTAATCTTAACATAATGAGCTCCGCTATGATGTCATGTGTGAAGGCTGCCGCCTCAACATGTGTTTTGTTTCGTTATGGATCTTTTTCTACAAATGTTAAGTTCTCAAAGAACTCACATGCAGTTTCTTATCAATTTATCTGAAGTACTTTGCCGTTATCAAGAGCAGTGGAGCGATACTGTATTTATATTCGTGGAATTGTTCGTTCCATACAGTTTGATTCGTTGAAACACAATCATTTATTCAAAAAGACGACTTGAATTGTTTTGGACGTGATGTTACGCGATTGTATAAATTATGTTCATTTACATATAATGAATGTGACCATAATATAGTGTAATTTGATTAATATTATTTTTATTTGTTTAATTTGTTATTAATATTAGTTATCAAAGTCCATAAACTTATAAATGGAATGTTTATAAATAATATTTTGTTACGAATAAAGTCTACAAATACCAAATAACATTATGTATTTGAACGATTTTGAAAAGTTTTGAAGAACTTACGGGCTTAAATAAAGACTAGGACTACGTCAGAAAAAATTGTTAAATCTTTCGTCTATAACTCTATATTAATGAAATTGAAGCAACGTGGTTTAACAGTCCCTGATTTTGAGTTTACAAGTACAGACAGTCTACGGATAAAGGTAACCTTACTTAAATTACCATATTAATGAAAAGCCCGGAAATGCATATTAATTCCGAAAAGTAGATGAATTCGTAGACCCTACGAAGTAAACAGAAAACAGTAAAACCTTTTTATTTGAGAATTGTTATTCCGATGCCAGATATTAGGTATGTTATAGGGAATAGGGAAGTATTATAAATGAATAGGGAAGTATAATAAACGAATTTAAATAAAACATTACGAGTATGAAGAACTTCGAAAGTGTCGGGATGAATGCAAATAGATTGTGAGATGGCGCCGGGATTCCGTGACCTACTCTCTGTAAGATATATGGACAATTTGATAACTTGCGTCAAACAACAATGTGACAATAATTGAAAACTAATAATTAGGTACTGACTTTTATCTTAGTGGAACGCTTTTGACTGCTCACTTTTCGTTACCTATTGATTCATAATGCTCTAATACGTTACGATTAAGACTGGATGAAACTAACTTATAAACTCGATCATTTTATATAAAATATATACATTAACAAGTAGTCAGAAATTAATCAACTTCAATTTGTAATATAGTCGAAACATTGATTCTATTGCATGAAAATAGAGCAGTCCCAATATTAACCTGGAAATTGTCCAACTTTTTCAGTTAGCGGCATATATGTATGTGTATTCGTAATATTTTTCTCGGCTATTTTATAATATTTACCTGCATAACTTCATATAATCCCATAAATGTTGATGTTTTAACAACGTTTTGACATAGTGGACTTGTAGAAAGTTAAACTATTATTTCATCTTGATTTGTGCCGAAGATAAAAATGTAAAAGGTTATGAATAACGACATACTTGTGACAAAAATGAATTTATTGGTATAGGCTTCGTGTGTAAAAATAACTTAACAGGGTCCCTAGCAGTTCAATAGGCTTGACTGAAGAAATCCTTTGTTTCATTCCTTACAGCTACCAACAAGAAAATTGATGTCGACCTGAATAGTCAGTTAAATATGAGTAGTGGATCACTACTCCCGTTCATCAGAAACCATAAATCCTTTCGTCAATCTTCAGTTACAGTTTTTGATGTCTGTAAACGTGAGGGTATCTATATACTATTTGTCAGATACAAATAAACAGCCACGACTGATAGTTTTAATAGTTTCACAAAATTTGCTTTGAAATTCTGCCAATTTGCGGCCAGACTAACTGGTTTATTGATCTTATGACTGCGTCGAGCAAAGCTAGTGTATTGATGTTTTACTACTTCTCTAAATATAAACCACAAGGGTGTAAACTGGTCTCATTACTGAAACAAGCGCTAAGACTGAAATCTTTGTTTTTTATGATTTACGGGTTTCGGTTCATGAATCTATTACTATAACTAGTCATAAAATTTTAATTTACGATATTAGTAACACTTTCAGAATCTACTATGTTTTTAAAGCTTTTCAAGACATTGTCGATATTGTTTATTTTTTCTGTGAGTCGTAAAAGTTTTGCTGCGACTTTGATCCCGAACCTGAAGTATAAAGTAAGTTTATGTTGACCTTATTATAATAAATCTTAGGTAAATATGTGTATTTTAATATTCCCAACAGTAAGTAAAACTGCATGTCTTTACGAGCTTTGTCCCTCTCCCCTTTGCTAGTATATTTTCTTCTTTAGTAATTTACTAGGCTGACTTGAAGAATTTGTTTTATTTTTCGTTTATTGTGTTATTTTCGGTATATTTTTGTATAATGCTGTATAAATATTCAGTTTCGCAGCAACGATAACTTTTGCAACGATCAGATGACATTCGTTAGGTTTCTTCACCGTTTTTACAATCACATACCTATAATCTAGTATCTAGTAATAATATAAAGCTGAAGAGTTTGATAGTTTGAACGTACCAATCTCAAGAACTACTGGTTCGAATTGAAAAAATCTTTTTGTGTTGGATAGTACAGTTACCGAGGAAGGCTATAGGCTATATATCATAACGCTACCATCAATACGAGCTGAGCATTGATGAGAAATGTTACAAAAACGGGACAAATGTTCCAAGGTCACACAAAGTTCGCCGGGTCTAGTACTAGTATGCAATAAAGAGAATCAAAACGATTGTGTTCTTATATGTATATGCTGACTTTTGTTGGAATTTGTTTTTTTTTAAATATGTTACAGCCAGTTACAGCTAGTTGAATATAATCGTCATAATATTTTTACGTTACACATTCCCTGGCACTTACCGGTCAACCACTATCTTAAATCCAAAAACGTAAATATGGTTTGTGATAACGTTGATATCTGACACTGTAAATACTGAAGGAATGTTTAGATAACTACGCACTTGTATTGGTGTGACTGGATGACAGAAGTCGATATTTATTTTACGAAAATATTAATTATCCGTGATTTAGTATGTAAATTTGCAATGCGTATTGTAACCATGATAAATATATGTAACACTTAAGCCTATTTATAAGGCAAATACATAATATCGAGCTCCTGCCTACATTTCTGAACGAGGAGCTCTGGCCTAAGGGGGTCGGGGGTCGTTTTTCGGAAGTTTCGTAGACGACGGCGACCACCAGAAGCCACTGGAAGTGCGCCTCACTTTGTCCGCAAAAAGTGACTTAAATATAAGTTTATATTATATGTATGTTAGTCTGTAAGGTATTTATATTGTGGGCCCTGTTGCCTGAAATAAAATAAAATAAATAAATAATAATGGCATGGTTAAAATCATGTGAGTGTTATTTATTAAATTAGTTGTGTAGGTCCGTAATGTTTTGCTCATCTTTCGATATCGATTTCGTATCGTTTTTTCTATATGAAATAAATTTATTCATTTGTAGTATCTTGTACTGCTTAATTCAGTCTGTTGGAAAAATAAATAGTCCATATACTCGTCCCTGTACGATGTGCTCGACAACAATAGAAGGAAAATAAGTTTTATAACTGAACATCTAATAAGCCTTTTAACCGATGACAGCTCTTGTCGGAAGTAACATCGCATGACGACGCAACTCGTGAGTGCGGATTAAGTTTTGTTTTACATAAAACCGCGCGCACGAGTCTTTAGTGTTCTCAATCTTTCTCGTCGATGACAAGAGCACATTCGTAAAACCTGATTTATGTGCTTTCCGGCTCGCTGTGATGGACACACGATCAACTCAGCGTAATTTTGTTTATATTCGATTTCAATCGCAGACCACTTCATGTTTATCTTTGAAAAATAATCATGTTCTCTTAATTTTTGCTGTTAAGAGGTTACTGAGTGGATTTATTAGGCGGAAATTATATCATCTAAAGGCTTTCAGTTTTGCAGATCTCTCCTGACTGAAAATTCTGTTACTAATAAACTATAGTCGTAAAGGAAATAGTAAAGTTATACGTTGTTAATATTTTTATATTTTCTTGGTGTAAATTTTCTCGTAGTAATGGTGGAGTCTACATCACATATATCCGGGTAATTTAATATCCACCGAGTATTCAGATTACAGTTCCATACTTAGCTTCTACGTGCCTATTGTCTTATTCGTAGGTTATGCGTTAGGTACATTAAAAACCTACCGATTCATAGTTGGCATATTTTTGATAAATAATATTGCTTCGTTGCTACGCAAGATAAAATATATCGTTAGCTCAATAAATATTAACCAAATCTAATATTCTATTCAGATAAAGAATTCAATAACTTTTTGTTGTGATAAGTGGAAGCTTCGAAGTGTAGGTAGAGAATCGTGACTCGGACGCACTAGTATTGTATTTTACACGTACTTACCAGAACTATAGTTACCAAGATGGTTTCACAAGACGTGTCACGTGAACTTTACTTTGCAACTTTAAGGTTCACAATCGCTTGTATCATTGAATAATAAAATGTATTTAGTTTAGGTGGGTGTTGCAGGTACCTTAGTAACATTGTAAAGTTTGCTCACAAATAAAGACATTTTTCAATGTTTGACTCGAATCTCGTAAAAATTTGTTTACGTAAATATGTTTTAAAACCGTATAACTACAGAAGGTGTAGTTTTTTATTAAGTACGTGAGTTTCGAAAATAGCTGCACGTGCGGAAGCTCAAATATACATACGTAGTAATATACTTATATTAATTCCATACGCCACGAAACTCTACCGTTGGAAAAAGTACCAAAAAGTTATCCATAATCATTTAAAAAATATTATTATTAATGTGCACATAAGTACTTACTTAGAAGCTATCTTTCTACAGCACGTGCTTATAATTATCTGAAAATAATTAGGCTCGTGCACTTAGGATATGTAATAGAGATGTAGATTATATCTCATTATTGTTTAATTATATAGATTTGATTAATCGGTCACACGTAATTCAATTGACAAATCCCTGTCTCTTTAGTAGGTGTTGATCATATCAGAAAGTGAAAAACGATGCTCGGTATTTTCATGTAAATATTTAACAGAAATGATGATAATATATACGTTGTTAAATATTATCACCATATAATCTTTAATAAGATTATGGTCCTTGTACTTACTTGAATCTAACTCCAGCTTATCTTACTCATCATTATCTACATAGATTTGATTTATTTTTATGTTTCTTTATAAAAACTTGCACCCATTTACTTGGAAACCACAGTGCTTTCAGTAACCTTATTTGTGTTCAGAGGGGTCGTTCCCCAATGAGCGATTCTCTCCAATTAAAATGTTCACACGTCACGCTCAGCGGGGCACTGAGACTCTCATCTGTGAAGCGAATGTGTCTAATAGGATCCCATTATTTGGGGACAAAACAACTAACGACTCAGTGAGTAATAAAACTCTGTATATCCGGGAAAGTTGGTTTAAATGAGGATTTAATTTAAAAAATAAATAAATTAGACTTATTAGATATTAAAATTTAATTGATAATAAGCTTATTGAATTATTATTCATTATGAAATAATAGGTTATTTGATGATAAGTTATATAGTTTATATTCTATTAAGCCTAATAATTGATCGTTAAGAAATAAATTTTGTGCTTATAATTAACTTCTGTTTACTTTTATGATTTTAATAACTAAGTGTGATAATTACTATTACTTTTATAATAAACATGGATTTCAGGAAACATCATATTTTAATTAGGTAAACGAATAATTTTTACGTAGTGAAAATACAATGTGGTGAAATTGTGAATTGTATAGTATAATTTAAGAAACACAGCAAATTATTTAAGTTACAGTGGCGAATAAATATTATAAGTACCAATCAGTAACGAGTTATTCTATATTACTCCCTGAGATTAAACAAAAATAAAGACGATATGTATAAATGTTTACATCTTTATGAAAAAAATGAGAGATACAATACTGATTATTACTCTTTTTCATTCTATTTATCGTTATCTACGTACATTTAATTAACTAAAAATAGTTAATGTTTCATTGGTTCACGCACCTCAACATTTAAAACGTTTCTTAGAAAGAGTAATTGTCTTTTACCTCCATTCCTAATGGCTTCCGTTAACGATTTTACATCCCAATTACTTAAGAACACAGCTTTCGACAGCGATTACCAGTTTACTGGTTTATTTACTAACATTGCTATTAACAACCTGCGTTAGACATTTATTGACTTACTGATTTCTATTTGTTTATGTAATTGCCATGAAAATGTTTAAAACCTTATATCCCACGATTGAATCCGATGGTACTTTAATCAGAAATCCACGTCATGTTATTGATGTATCATCGCGACCTTTGATTTATTAACAATTTTGCAATTTAGAAGTTATTTTTCTGGTAGGGGATCACAGTTTAAATGTACATGTTATTTGTATTATCTCAAACGCATTTAGAATATTTGAAATCAATCAAATATTTATTACGGCAACACTGTGAGCAAAATGACAAAACCCGCATAACTATCCGTTTTGAAATATTATTAAACGTGGTCTTACATTAATTAGTATTAAATAACGTCATATTTTTACATTAAGTAAATTAAAAGGGGAAAATAATGATATTTAAAGTTAGGACATGTTCTTGTACATATTTTAACAAATAAATTTGATTTTGTTTTGTTTTCGTTCGTTTTTGTGTACAAATAATTAATCCATAAAATTGTAAAGGACTATTAACTATTATAGAATTATAACAATCATTCATAACTTCGTATGCAACGAGTCAATACGCCCACAGCTGCAATGGCAACCTTATGCCATTGTTTTTGTCGGTTTGCGAGATAATAATGACATTTGATTTATCATTAAAATAGTTGTGGGTGTTGCTTCAATAGGTCAGGGCTTAGAATTAACCCCTTATCCTTTTACTCAAGTCATTTATCGAACGTTTATTCAGCACAAAACGTAGCTGGTAGCTTGTTCGTTGCTAACAATAACAGTGATTGTTAGACTGCAAGATATGTAGCTATTATCTGATCGTAATAAACTACTGAGACATTCTAATATTGTTCCTCTACAACGAATCTGTTAAGCGGTGAAGTTATTGTGACAACAACAACACTGTTACTGGTTGCGTTCTTGATGTTATCGGTATAATACATTTAGTATGCGCTTTCGTGCTCAGCATTTTGATATCATACATAGCGATAATATTAGAAATTTAAGACTTGATGAAAAAGGACACTCTTTCTTTTTATATACTCTATTAACACAACGTTTACTGTATAAACCGTTCCTTATTATATAGGCAGAGTTAGTTGTATTGTGATTGCTACATCGAATAGAAATAGCCTTATAATTATTATTACTTTTACAATTATTCGAAGATTTAATCAGAATTCTTTTTTTGGAATTGTAAACAGGGTCAACAACCATATCTAATACCTAAAAAGGATCTTCAAGGATTCTGCTGGATGGTACATAATTACTTTTATGTATATCAACTAAGTCATTTTGATTTCTTTCTATATGTTCTAAAATATACTACAAATGTGACGTACATTTGCAGTCTAATTCTAATGCAACAAATGCGAGCAGTAATCTATTGAAGTCGACGTTGTATCATGTCGTAGAGTTAGCCAGTTGTATATTGTTGGATATGCATGCAATGTCTTCGCTCGGGTTACTAATGGTTCAAGACCAAGTGAGGCTAGCTCGGCTATTACCGCCCACCATCGATACCACTGCAAGCGCGTAGGTAGGTGCGACTCGAGAATGCAAACAAAAATCATCAGTTCCAGTATTTACGGGACTTTTAGTACCGCGAGATTCCAGTATGAAAACTGATTACAAAACATTATTAGCAAGAAAATTTATATGTAAAAATAGTTAAATATATTGTAGAGCTCTAAGTTATAATAATAGAACTATTTTTTATACAATTCTGTATCTGTCACAATCAAAAATATTGGAATTCGAATACACTACACAGAAAGACTATTTGGGAATTTCACAATATAGTGGATTAAAGAATTACTAGTTAGTAACAACTTGATTTTATCCAACAGATTGTTTTTTAAGAATACGCTTAGTAGTATCTCATCTTCAGTTACAACTCGTTTGACACTAGCCTTATATAAAGCATATAATTACATTCCTGCGTTGTAGAGGCGTAATACCGGGTAGAAGTTACGCCCTTATTCTACATCCATACCGATGAAAAAACTTGACAATCCGTTTACAAACACAATGTACAAGTGTATCAACCGGTACTTCAACTTGATACATATTCAAATTAATTACTTAAAGACGGCAGTAAGAATGTGTCGCGCTTGTGGCGTAATAGTTATCGAATTAATGCTGCAAACTGCCGACCGGTCCACCGTTTATTAATAATGGATACAGTTATCACAAATAAGATTATGACACAGAATTATTCAAAAAAAAGGTGTAAAAATATGTTTTTTTCCAGAGACATTTAGATTTTCGGCTGATATTGATTTGATTGATATCTTTGCTCTCATATTATTGTTTTCATTCAAAATTGATTATTTTTTTTAATTAATTACGTTATGCCGATTTCTTAATTCATTGTTCGTTATACTATATACTTTTAATAGAAATATGATATACATCGCCGATTTTGTTTGAAAACCCTTTCAAATGTTAAAAATTGATGTGTTAAAAAAAATTTAATTGTTAAAAATGAATGTTTAAAATTCAATCTAATTACGGTACCAAACAAAAAATAATAGAATATATTTTTCTGCTTATATCGTTCTAACAGCAGTCGAGAAAAAAAATATATTGGGCATTTATACTACTAGTCGTTATTATCGCTACACGACACGAGTCTCTAGTTCAACATTGAATAATATTATCATCATAGCTATCAGTGTAACCCAATTCGCAATACATCTGCCCACATTTCACGTTGACATATATAATATACTAGTGACACGGCCTCGCTTCGCTTCAGCATGTATTATATATTATGTACATAAATACCAGCTTATTTTTTTCTTAAAACATCATTAAAATCTCTTCATTAAAAAAAACTATTTGAAAAAATATACCTATATACAGATAAGCGACTGTGTTTTATAATATTCGTAACTAATTATAATTAAATGCCTGTATGATTCATTTTATGTGACAAAAAACACGGATGCTAGTATCATTTTTTAAACACTTTTTGCAGATGTTACGTTGAGACGCCTTGTATTGTTTTGTTAAATAAACGAGCTACACGCGATTCTTAACCACAAACGTATCTGCATCTAACGATTTATGTTATTATTCAAAAATCACGAATACGGGAATGGAAAAAAAGAAAAAACAAAAATTCGGTTCGTCGTACTCGTCGAACACCGCTTTTTATTATTTTTTGTGGCAGGTTTGTACTGGGGTTGTCTTATTTCTTTTTGTGGGGCCTGTGCGGCGCGCAGCCTTCGTTAGCCAGAGCAAGGTCATTGTGATTTGCTCTTACCGAAGGACCTCGTCCACAGGTTTTTGTGGCACCGTTTACGCGTCGACGTCAATAGAAAAACGCCACGTCCGATAGTCATAATGAAAATATTTTTTGTACAGTTCTGTTGAGTCACAGTTATGTAGTCAGGTATATTTTTAAGCTGAGCGTATTATCCCTTCTGATTTACTTTACTCTAAGTATAGTCGGATGTGTTGCTTCGTTGTATAAAAATAAATATTATTTGAATGTGTATACTGTCTTTATTTCTCAAGCAACATGATAAGACTAAGTTATAAATTTATTCGAAACGTAATCTTATTCCGAATACATAACCGACACCGTCACGACGGACTTTTATGCTTGATAGCCGAGCGATAAAAATCATGGCGCCCGAGTTAATTTATCCCGTTATCACGTTCAGATAAATAGTGATAATCCTGGTGATATCATATTTGGCGACGGTGCTGCCCTCTGTTTATTTTAGACTTATAGGATATGTGTGACGCAAGTGCATTTGTGTGCATAATGTTAAACGTTTTATCGTAAAGATTATTTCACTAATCGAAAGGTAAAAAATAAAAAATAAATTACTCTGTTACTTAGTGTTGTATTTTTGTTTTAAAGAATCTGAAACTTACATTCAAGTGCAGTATAACTCACGACGGCTCAAGTAAAAGGTCTGAGCCATTTTATCGCGTGTCTTTAAATGGGAGTCATTTATTTGCAACGTACACTAATCACACTCCTCATGTCTTCATAACACGTCTTCGCAAGGTTCCATTTAAAAGCGATTTAGCGAACCGAGTCGGACACGACGTAATATTTTCTCCTCAAATGAGCTGAGTTCCCAGGCCATTGTCGACGAGCCGCCTTTTATGGAAGACTTCGTGTACAGGCGGATCTCGAACCAGATTCTTTCGCTTTAATCTCCCGAGATATTTCGACGGGTCGAGTGCTGATAACTTTATACCTTTATATTCTGCGGCTAAGTTTCCTCTTTTAAAGCATTTATACGGAATGCTGATGTAAAATCCGATTGCTATTGATTAAGATGTCCCTTAGTCTGAATAAACAGTCAAAAATATTTACCGATCTATATTTAGCAGTACAACAGCTGAATATCTAAAGACAGCTGAGAGTCGTTTGTAAAGTAGGTAGGTAGATGCATTTGAAGGCATTGTAACATTAAGACTAAATTATTGTAACATTAAATAAAATTAATACTTATTAAATAAAATTAATATTGGGTACATTATAATTGTTTTTTTATTAATTTGACGGTTATTTACTTGATTCTCTGCCACAAACCACCTTGATATTTAGATATCTGCTTTACCTTACCCAGTTTTTGGTCTTATATCATCCCTAGTCAAAATCAGGGTTGTTGAGACTGGAGCAAAAGCTCCAGGCTCAGGCTATAATTGTAGTAAAGAGGCCATGATATCTTAGACAATGGATGGGAAGTTTGGGGACACGGGATGGGAATATCAAAATAAAACATGATTTAATTAGAAAGCCGCGTGTGTGCTGAATATAAACTGCAATATTTTTTTTTGTAACTATGATGAGGTTAAGAAGAGATTGAGTACTTTAGAATTGTTGTCATTTAACTTAAACAATGAAATTCCAGGGAAAACATTTTTAAAAATATTTTATAATGACTGAGACACCTGATATTAAGTGGTTACCATCGCTTATGCATCAATGACAACGAAACCATGACCGTTTCGTTGTTAAGGGAGAGAGAACGGCTGTACATTGGGTCTCAAGTATTTTATTGAAAAGCTAAATTGTAGTGCTCGTTTTGCCTTAACTTGGTGCTCTATAAAAACATATTAGGCAGCGTCCTGTAGAGCGTGTCCCAGGACGCATTCCCTCTAATTAGGCGCGCGTCTGTGTCAGCCCGGAATGGTCATCGACCACTTTCCCTTCCTTTACTCTCCGCAATACATTTGCCAAACCGTCGGACTATATTTTTATTTTAGAGTGGACTTACCGCCAGTTTCTAAAAGGCTTGTCAAAATTTCGTTCATATAACATGCATATTAACGTGAAAGTTCTATGAAGTCAATTCGAGTTTCTGAA
>DWJN01000103.1:0-32304 GCA_018248895.1 Carystus phorcus
AAATGAAACTAATTGTCTCAACAAATGAAGCGTGACCAAATAGGACTTATTTCGCGTGACGAGTTGTCACCTAATCCGTAAATAGGTACCTATTTAATATGGTATAAAATATACCCACCATGTATAAATATAACATTTCATAAATTACTTTTTATACCATTAAAAAATCCTTATAAATATATCAAAAGAATTTTTCCAAAATGTACAATGTTGTATTTGACCTTTAAAATTGCAAACATAGGGGTCACATAATGGTGGCTGTTATAAAAATGTCTTATAAATAGCCGAGGTACTAATAATACTATTGATTTAGTTTAGGTAACCTTTTATAAACAATAAAAACTAATAAAATAAAATATTTTAATACTTAAAACACTATACTTATTACGGTTTATAAAACATCAAGAATTTATAAACGTATCAATTCAAATTCGAAACAACAAAGAAACGTTTTAATAAGTTTAACTCATAATAACATTGTTTGTTTCTTTTTAATGTGACAGACATATTTGATTTTGTGCACCTTAGAGAAATAGACGTATGTCGACCAATACGATATAATTTCCAGCAATTGAACTAAAAATTTAATAGACTAGTAGTCAAAACGAGTCAATAATTAGGTATACTGAACTCATATGGACTATAATTATACTCTCCTACCTTAATAGAATCATTAGATTTATTTTGCATTAATGGAGCATAGTTCTGTGATAATAACGAAGGAAAATTTTGATTTCTTTCAATATGCTTTCCATATTTGTCCTGGAAACGTCTAAATTCTACAGGTAATGATCCAAAACCCTCTTTGGAATAATCATTATGTTGACTCCCTGGGTTATAATATTTATCGCTATCCTTAGTAAAATATGTGTCTGCAGGTTCGTATGGCAGTTTTAATTTATCAGATATTTTCTGAAATGCTTCTGTTATTTCTTCAACTTGTTCTTCTGAGGGACGTCTTTTATCAGGCGACGGATCCTCGGGTTTGTTTGCATCATTCATTAATTTAACAGATGTATCATCATTAATAGTTATTTTTGCAAGTTTCAAATCATCGTGTTTCGTTTCCTTATTCTGTATATAAGATTTACTTCTGGTAGGGTTATAAAATTCATTTTGATCAACAGATTTGCTTGATACATCAATCATTTTCCTCTCAGCCCCGCTTGCAAACGTTTGTGGCAAGATCTGCTGCGGATTACTAAAATAATCAAATATATGAAATTTTGGCATGTGTAGTAATCGATATAATGCTACCATGGGTTCTAATTTTATTACCACGGTTTTACCTTGATGATATCCTATTCCATGGCCGTCGAACGGTTTATTTCTAGGTTTTTTCTTTGTCACAACTGGTTTCTTTGGTGCAATATCACTATCAGCGTTAGAGTCATTTAAATCTATGTCACAATACATCCTGTTTAGTTTTTGAATGTCCTTTTGTGACAGGCCTATTCTCTGACCGATTTGTGCGCCAACCTGAAACATAAGTACAAATAAAGTTACCACATGTTGTGTAACTTTAATTAATAATTTAATCATTAAATTCATTAAGTAACCTGTTTGGGCACGAGGGTATCCTGACCGTTAGATGAGAAAGCTTTTCTGCTATAATGCAGAACACTCTGGTAGTCATAACCAACGCCAAAATCGTTGACAGCAAATGAGTTGTATTTACGAAAATTATGTCTTGCCGCTGGAATATTACAATAACAAGTTAATAATTATGTTTAAAACTTAAGAAACAAAGTAAATGATGCTATAATTATGCAATAAACAATAAATATATAATCGATATTTTTTTTATATTCGTACGTCTTGTATTAGGTCTCTAATCAATTGGTGGTCCGTTTCATTAAATTAACGATTACTTAATCATTAATGGTATTTATCATCATTACTATTATTGTATTATGAGTATAATGACTAATTGATTCACCAAATGTAATTTACTATTCGTAAACTTATATTATTAAGTAATAATCTTGATAATAATTATGATCCTTACACCATATCCTACCATTTGGAAGGGCTGTCTTAGGATTATGAATAACGAAAATAACAAGCATTTTTGAAAAGTTCGTTTATTAAAAGAAACATAAGTTACATAATATATTAATTAAGAATACT
The DNA here is from genome assembly GCA_018248895.1 of Carystus phorcus. NCBI lineage: Eukaryota > Metazoa > Arthropoda > Insecta > Lepidoptera > Hesperiidae > Carystus > Carystus phorcus. The sequence goes on from DWJN01000103.1 coordinate 2,131, forward strand.
TGTTTTAAATATATTTATATAGGCAACGATTTGTATTCTGATTGCAAGCTGGAAATCGTTGTAGCACAGATAAGGAGAGTTCAACCTAAATACCTTTCTACGGAGGTCACAACCGGAATCATAAATATTTTTACCTACTAGATAGTTACGAAGTCTTAGTAATTTCACTATTATTGCTACATTTTATATCATGCGAGGCAAAATAAAAACCTGGTTGCAGTGAATGTTTAATTATCTATAAAATACACGCTAACAGATTACGTATTTTATGGCAGAAATCTAAGGCAATAATGCGGATGTGAAACTGTAATGTTTATTAGAAAAGCCAACTTCCAAACTTTGCTACTAGGTGGCGTGACAAGAGTTATAAAAGAACTAATTACGTAGATATTCATTAAAAGGATTCTCAGCTAAATTGTGCGTAAAATATTTGGCTTCATCATAATAAAATTATCTTTTACTTTAGATTACGTTACTGTTAATATAAAAATATAGGAACTGACATGATCAGTGACATCTATAAAAAACAGCCTAAAATTAAAGAAGTAGCGGAAAAATACAAAACATTGATAACTTCATACTGAATGCTTCCAACCTGATGATTTCAAAATTGAATTAATAAATGATATAATAAAACTCACGTTTTACGATGTTTTGCCACAGGACATCTATATAGTCATCTCTGTCAGGACTGCTTTGCATGTGATAGAAACCAAGGGAGTGTAAGAGTTCATGTACAATGGTGCCATGCCGAAAACATCCACGGCCGACTGGGTGCCGACCTGAGAGGTTGAGGACTTGATAGCCCCCCTGGTAACCGACTTGGGAGAAGCATCCTCGTCGGCTACCCTGAAACGTAAGTATTGAAGAAGTTTTATATTGTGTATATCTTTAATTTGAAAAGATAAACACAATTATTTGCAGGTGCCATGTAATAATAAAAAAAATTTAGCCAAAGATATATACATACATTTATGCGTAAATTTAAATTGTCAGTTATTTAAAATTATATAAAACTTTGGTCCTTCGAGTTGGACCAATATATACGAGTATTGCATAAATATTTTCAACATTATAGTTACACAACCCAATATAAGCAATAATGAAAGACAATAATAACAAAATAAAATGAAGAATAATCAACAATATCGAAAGGACCATAACTTGACACTGAATTCCAGACAAGGTTTTATTAGATGGCGAAAAACCAACCTGAATAACGACAGCATCACGGTCTCCTCTTCTATATGGAGTAAATTTCACACAAGACACTTGAGCTAGATCTTCAATCCCAGCCTCTATTGCTTGCGCTTGACCACTTGCTAAAATAAAGTAAGAAACAATGTAAATTGATATAGTAGTAAGTAAATGTATGATAGCTGGCCAAGCAGTGTTCACAGAAAGGCACAACAATCATATTAATTACTTAATATTAAAATTGAAAAATAATTCTGACGAGAAATTTTGCTTCCAAGCTAAGGATGGCCGGTTCTTGTCGCCTATGTCTTGTCGATCCGCTGATATTTGATTGGGATCCATATTATAAGTTACCACCACATTACGGCCAGAAATATCCTCTTTTTGGATTGATAATCGATCTATACTAACGACCTGCGAAAATTCTTCGGTAAATTCGTTAACTGTTTCTTGTTATAGGAACATTATCAGGTACATTAAACATCTAAATGTTTATATAATGTGTATATGTGTACTAATACTTACAGAAATGTTCTCTTTGAATATAATATATTACTTCATTGTTAGGCCAGCGCTTTGTACTGTCTTGGAGCCCATTTCTAGATAATCCCTCCGCTATATCCGCGACAAGTAGACGTCTCTGCCTTTCGTTTAGTATGAGATCTCCTTCGAATTTTCCGCTTTCTTCCCATGCATTATCTGATATTGGTTCGTCTTCGTCGTAATCATCTTCAGGGCCCTTACCTAACGTATGAAACCGACATTGTATTGTATTAAAGACAATCAAAAAAATTAAGGGAATTATAGCTAACATGCTCTCAATAATGACATTTATATGAATTGATTATGAAATCACGAAATCTATGTATTGTTATTTATTAAATAACACAACAGGAAATATGGCAAAGAAGCACGCCATTCATTAGTTGCTTATATAGGTACTTATTTATTTCCACTCGCTGGCTTTCCAGACTCTCTTGCTTAATTTCAATTATTCTATTTTTTGATATAATAAATATAATTTATAAATCAACCCATCAAACACTAAATGATGGTAAAACTGTTCAAAAACTCCCGCGTTGTTGAAAAGACGCTTCGAAACAAACTGACACAAATGTACATCACTTATTCATAGATTTGAATCGGTCCTAAATGCCTGTCTAAATATGTGGAAAATTTTACAAGTAACGCATAACGTACTAAATAATATGAAGATTTCGCGAATTATGCATAACTACAAAATTTAGTAGAACTTTTTTACGCAACTCAAATGCTCAGTATTTGCAGCACCTTATGCGGGTATTAACATTACTTATGTTATTTTACTAATCGCTTTCCTTATACATGTATATATTGCTACAGAACGAATTACATTCACTAAAATTATATTACATTTACTATGTAGTAAAATTATAACGGCTTGGATAACAAGCAGTATGTTTCGATTCAAATACAAAATAAAAGTTGAGGTAGACATAATATATCAATAAATAGTGTACTCACTTTTCACATTTAAGTCCAACTGGGATGTCAATTCAAGAAAATTGCTAAAATCCTCCAGTTCGCTGCGAGACATAGCCAAACACTTAACAACACAAATACTGAACAGAATCACGAAACACGTCATTTTTAATGCTACAGACAAAATAAGATAAACTAAATTAAACTATCGTTACGTTATATTAAGTAATCAGGTAGCTTTAGTCAAAGTGTCATTATTCATATATCACAACCACATCTTGCTCTGTGTATATTTGTCTAATGTTTCTAAATAAAAAGGAAGAGAACAGTACTAATATTTGCGCGTAAGCGCAACTTGTTTTCCGAACAAACCCCATTGGTGCGGCACGAGAATTAATATAGCTTTGGATACGACCATTTCACAAGCGATTTACTCGCAACTGCTTGGAGACTGTTCTTACGACAGCGTCTGCGCAGGTGACAGCAACGGCAGCCACCGTCCCTTTACAGCTCCACGCAAGAAAATATTTCTAAACTTGCTGAGGTTATTCCATCATTATAATAACGGTCAGATTTCAGTAACTTTTTCACCACATAACCTTTGCTGGCCTAATTCTGAAATTTTTAACAAATTTTGTCACAAAAACACAGCCGGTGCATATTTGATCGGCGTTACTAAGTAGGTAATCCACTTTAAGACTCGTAGCCAACTTTTTGTAAGATTTTGATCGTCAAATAATTCATTTTAATCTTTGTACGTTTTATATTTGATTGACTTATAAATAAACTTTTAGACTATTATTCACCTTGTTGTAACGGCAGTTTATGAATGACAAAAATACGATTATCTTAAAATATAATCGAAAACAAACTACTGAATTTGATCTTATTTGCACCCGCTTTATTTGAATACAGACAGAACGAGACCTATAAATATCTGAGATTTTCAGCAAAGTAAAAATATTAAAACATATTAGGAAAATTAATATATGGAATTAATGGGTCGGTAGGACCATTTTACCTGTTAGGCTGTCATAATACCGATATTACTCGTGATTGATGGTTTTTTATACGTCTGCAGCGAGCTATCGCCCTCCTTTCTATAATGGACCGTTAAATGTTTTTTACCCGTTTCAGTCATTCTCGGACGGCAAAAATATTGAGAGTCACTTGCACTCTCCTTGGCTGGCAATGCATCGGCGATCCCTTTGGTGTTACTAAGGAATGTCCATAGGCTATTTGATAACGTTGATCAGGTAGCCCGTTAGATCGTTTGTCGGCTGTATAATTGTCATTTGTATAAACAAAAAAGTAATGTAAAAATAAAAAAACTAAATTTAATATAGTTAATAAAATTTTATTTCTCAACTATCCTTAAACAAGTCATAATTCATAATAGAATCAAAATGAAAAAAAAATTACAAATTTGTCTTTAATATCAGTATGAAATTGTAGTTTGTCAGGTATTACAAAACCTTTTTTAAAAGAATTGACTATAAATAATTGCCATAAGTGGAATTATTTGGCATTTAAAGTACTTAACTGCAGAAGTTATTATTGTTTGAATATAAAATTACCGATAACAGAGTTAATAGTGAAAAATTGTACAATAACGATGGTCAGAAGGTGGATAAAAAAAATTCCCGCCATGCATGAAAATCGTTCGTTTTACTGAAAATGTTTGAATATAAAACATTGATTTATAGACTACAATTTTTGTAAATACTTTTTAAATATCAAAACACCATTTTCACACTCAATATAACTCCCGTAATATAAAATCCAATTAAGCTTTCTCTAGTATCATTTAGTACAGTATAAATCACTTCATTTAGGTAAGATACCTCTCAAAATATTCTACGAACGAATTGAGCGGACTAATTCTGCAAACTAATCCTTACCTCCTTGTCTATGCCTCTCATTATAACGGATTAGATTTAAAAACACCGAAACATTACGAGTACTACAAAAGCCTAGATAATCTTAATCTTTGTACATAACCAAATCAAAATTAATTAAAATACAAATTGATAGAAAGTCTTTATGTATTCAACAGGGTTTAAAACAATGTTCATAAATTAAAATTATTCCATTGAGGTTGTAATTTCTTCGCTTTCTTCGCAATACATTTTGTTTAGTTTCTTGATGTCTTTTTCTGATAGTCCATTTCTCTGACCGATAGTAACATTCGCCTGAAATTGATCATATAATAAATAAATGTACCACTGTACTTAATGTTAAATAATAAGTCAAATCGTAAGTAAGCAAACTTGTCATGTCTCTCAATATGTCTAGAATTAAGGTCTAATAGCATAACGTTCGCTGGAAATGGAACAACTTTGAAAATATTTGTATTTTAAGGGCAACCACAGCATTGACCACACTTGCCATCAGTTGACCCTCTCTTCCCGCTATTAACTTTCGTTTCTGTACCAAATGATAATAATTTTCAAATTACAAGTGTTCTCTCAGTGATTAGAATTCGACGACAATTATTATAGAAAATTTGAAGAACTCATATAAATCTGTATGTCCCGAAGATTTTTTAAATCTTATACCTTATTGGTTAATTGTAAATCTCAGATTAACATTCACTTAAAAATGTTTTTGGTATTGTTAATAGCTACCAAACAACAAAAAGTAAAGAAAATCGGTTAGCAAACGCAGGAGAAGAATAGATATAATAATTTTCTTGTAGGTTTTTTTAGACTTAAATTTTTAACTAACCTGAAGTGGAATGATAGTTCTGTTTCCATTCTTTGAGAATGCATGCTCTGGATAATGCATGACGCTCTCATAATCATACTTCACGCCGAAATCAGTAACAGTATCGTTGGTGTACTTGGCAAAATTGTGCTCCGTGCCTGAAAATATAGAATATAAAATATGTAGGTATCTAGGTTAAGGTTATTACAAAAAAGATCGGGTTTTTACGCCCTTGTTTACAATATTTAGAATCACAATTGCTTTGCATAAGCGTTACGGGGTCGAAAACGATTGAAACGTTTAGATAATATCTATTTCACTGTACTAGTTAATTTTAATATTTAGCTTCGATACCTACTTAGGATGGGTTGATATTGACCGTTAATGTCAAAATCTTATTCAAAGTTATTTATTTTAGACTCAACAAAAGTACCAACAATCGGATATTGGATGGACATAAAATTCTCCGATATTTCGCATGCTTAACGATTTGTACTAAAGATAAGTAAACATAAATTTGTGTATTATTCCGTCGATATATAACTTCGGTCTACTTAATAAGGTCAAAATTAAATGCGAGACATTAACACCAAAGACTTTACCGACATAAAGAAACAATTTCAAACAGAGGATCAACAAATATTGTTATCGATAAAAAATATCGCATTTAGTTAATCATAAAAAAATATTAAACATAAATAGCCATTATTAACGTCTAGCATAATAACGATACCTACCCGCTTTTATATTTTCCCAGACGATTTCAACAAAGTCGTCTCTATCATAAGTGCTCTGCATGTGATAGAAGCCTAAAGTGTGTAGCATCTCGTGAACAACTGTGCCGTGTTTGAAGCAGCCCTTAGCCAAATTCAACACCTGGTTGACTTCTCCATCCTCCTCCTCGGTGCTATAACCCACACTTGAGAAACATCCGTTTGCCGAGCCCTGTAAGACAAAATACATTCAACACCACGTAGAATCAATTGCTTCATGTGTTATGATGAGGGATCTGAAAATCTCATAACAGACATCGTAACAAAATGAGAAGCAAAGCTCGATAAAGGAGGATTAGATAGAAAAACTTAATGCGTTTACATCGTTTGAAGGACTCACTTAGCACTTAGCCCTCGTTTGTTAACTTAGTTATCTAGGATAGATTGCTCTTAGAGACAAGTCCGCCGATTGTCTGTGCCTACTATCTTTTTATATAAGTACTACTATCTAAACGGGACCATTCTTCATTAGGACGAACAGTGGCCATAGAAATACAAGTAGCAACCATGCCAAATTTTTAGTAAATTATAATTTTTCAAATTATACGAGTAAAAGATATATAAAAGTTACTAAGCAATTGTTTAATGTCTTTAATCAATTCATCAACTCGACATCAACATTACATTTTCGAGTTTTGCAACCAAAAACATGCGAAAATTTAATTGAATCTTAACGTTCATAACATTCCAATTACCTAAGCTTTATTGTTATTAACATAGTACCGCGAGCAACTTTAAAACGATTACTACGTCGAGCGTATGTGGAATATTTAGGAAAACCTTAACCACCCGCGTGAGTTTAGATGTCCTGTTTCCACGGCCTGCATAATGCGTCCCGAGATGCGTGTTTGCGGGGCGCTAATTGTCTCGCTGTAAGGTAAATCTAGCCCAGATTAGAAAGAAAACTCATTCTTCAGCCAAAGAAAAACATGTTTTGTGATTTGGCACACAAATGTTTTTGTGATCACTGAGTAGGTACGTATCGACATTGTAATAGGGACGAGTTTATTTTGTCAATTTTGAGATTAAAAGAAACTATTGAAATACTTTAAAAGAAAACGGAATTAATGTTTTCAGACATAAAAAAACTAGTTTCGTCTGAGACGACGTGATTGAATGTTTATTCAAATTATATAACACTTAAACATTCAGAAAGTAGTTAGTTCACTTTCGTTACTTTTCCACTCTTCTCGCAGGATATTGGCCCACTCAAAACTTGTTTCTGTAGGTAGGTTTATATTGATAAGATGAAATCTTGCGCGAATCGTTTTGGGGTAATGAAGTAGTACCAACTCGAACAAACTTATATTGTGGTTATTATTTTGTTATCTTATGAGGCTAGCAATATTTATAATAATGACAGCATGTTACATAAGCCTTACAGAATTTAACATTCGAATTGTTTACCCATATAATTTCACTAAGTAATAGTGATTGAACGAGCGTGTTGACCGTCGTTTAACATACAGCAAGCATTTAATGAAGGAACATGAAATTTATAAGTATTTAAAATATTATTTGACTATCCACTGTTAATTTCCTTTGACACGATAACAAGAAACAAAACTAAAAACCTAACCTAAAAGTGAATATTAACCTGAATCAAAACTGCGTGTTCCTTGTCTTTCTGTGCACGAAACTTGACACACGATTTGTTTGCAATGTCTGCCATTCCATCTTCAATCATCTGGACCTGTTCCTCATCTGTAAATTATTGTTATTAAATTTAAAGGTTTAGGTACGGGATTTCATCCATTCTTGAGTCTAAGCTAACCTACGCTACAGTGTTCGATCGCACCTGTAAGAAGTCACTAGGCTTTATCACCCAACATAATGTCGACGGCAATTACTAGCACGTTGGAAATTACTAGCAACCATCATTATTACGATCTTCTGTTATTTTTTCAGTTATGTTTATGTAAAGTTAATAAACATTGCCAGGAAATAGCTGAGTTTTATTATATGTAATCAGGTGTAGCAACAAAAATATCTATATATATTGAAGTATACCGGTGTTTTCCTGTGTTCTTCAAAACCATTCCTGAAGCAAGGAAGGTACATAAAATTAATGTAAAAGTAGAGAAAATACATGTTATTTATATACAATAGTACAAAATGTTAAATATTTGTACGAAAATGACGGATCTACTGTCTACCGAATCGCTAACAGTGACTAAATAAAACACAGATCATCAAACTCAACTTTATAAGGGCATTTTAAATGGTCTGATTAATAATGCAGATACTTTGCTCAGACTTGACGTGAAGAATGTTGGCTGATTTAGCCTTAGCACAAATTTTGATTCTAGCCATTGTTGTGTTAAAATTATACTGAGCATAAGCTTAAATTTATTCAAGTCATACTACGACAAGGTAGAGGACGCCAACTACTATAAACTGAAATAAAAATGACTATAACAATGTTGCTATATACAAATTGAATCCTGGCTTTTAGTGTAAACTTTGTTTATTACCTATATGGAAACCTTACTAAACATACCAAAATGGTCCTCTTCGATATGATATACTACGGTCTTCACAGGCCAGCGCTTAGCAGCGCCGCGCAAGCCGTTCCGCGCTTCTTCTGCAGCTCGAATTTGCTGCATCTGCTTTTTGGACAGCAACATGTCTCCTTCGAAGTATTCCCCTAATTCCTCGTTTATGCTTGAAAAATCTAAGAATAATAACATTATACAATTCTGGACTTGTTACTGTTGATTTGCTACTTGGCTTTTCTCTCATTTAAGTATATTTCTAAATTTGACACATTCCATTGTCTAATATGCCTATTCATCTAGCCATGTAACATAACATCATCATTAAATTCGACTGCGTACCCACATAACTGGTTCATCATATTAAGGCAGGTTCAAATTGGATATTCCAGAACTTTCAGACCATGGCAAAAACGGAGATAAAATGTATTAAGTACCTACAATACTTATGGAGTATGTATGTTTTCAAATTCCCAAAAGACGTCGAACTCTCGATGTGAATTGGACACATTAAAACAATTACTGGTGTCCTATATATCAAAGTAGACAGAACATGACTTCGTAGGCAAGCATTATAGTGACAATCTAATGTTTTACTACAGAAGGTATTAATAAAATTTAAAGCCTTTTAATATCAATATAGTAACAGTAGTTACTTAAATAAGAATTGCAGAATGCAATAATGCTTAACCAGCAGATATTAATAGCTATGGAACGAGTAAGATTAATTTTCTTTCCCACTGTTAATGCGCGACAGTGCACGACTATAAACTTCGCAATTGCCTGTCGAAACTTAAGCAGCTGCAGTTATTCTTAATTCTTTATTAGCACATTTCCAAAGACTTAGGTGTAATAACGCACGCAAAGCGTACTTGTGAAATCTGAAATGAACTTTTCATTCTATCTCGTTTCCTAACCTGCTGAAATCAATACAACTGTTTAATTTTAAGTAAAACTTGCAAGCTGGGGTCTTCTTTTATTATAAGAGGACTTAAGGCCTTACGCTAAACAATTACCAGATCGAATAATTCTCCGTATATAGTTGTTTTATAAATCTTTACTTAACTTAAACAAGCAGGCTATGACCTAATAAATTACATTCAGACCAACAACCTGCCTGTTTGTTTTCTAAAACAATGATTTTAGTAAATAATGCATGCTCAACGCCTACATAGCGAGTAACACATTATCGACAACCGCTTTCGATTCAAAGACCACAAGATCACTAACGTTGTTTGCTGGTCACGAACTTCACTGTTACTTTCACAATAAACTCAGTGCGAAGAGTTACGCGCGTACATATGTACAGTTAGTTATTGTTTATTAATGTGGAAGCGAAATAACAAACAGGCAAAGTAAGGTACTAAAAATTTTATCCTTCATTTTTGCCCAGGCTAGAAATGGAACCTGGAACCCGTCGGTTCACAGACAGGTTCGCTGCCAGTACTACGGTATCGTAAAACACTAGGGACCAGCCACGTTATTAGAGTCACTACTTAAACGCTGCCATAGTAAGAGTTACCCATTGTGATGAGCATTTAGAATGTATGCATCCTTAAAAAATGTATGGCTAAATGCGACACCCTAACCTACGAACTGAAATCCCAAATATGAAAAACTTAAGAAAAAAAAATTTTGCAAAACAATGTCTGCGAGGTCTGTTAGTTATGTTAAACGAAATTTCTAAAAACGAAATTAGTTATCTATTAATTTATAAGTACTTTTTGCACTTACATTTAGGATAGTGTCAAACATTTAAATAAATACTTCTTGAAATTGTACTTACCCTCATACTTATAAAGATTCCTCTCCTCCAAGAAAGGTGCTGCATTACAAACGATAAAAATCGTTATTGTAAAGATAATGTAAAGATACATTATTTGTTTTTAACTTAAAAATTGTAGACGGTACGTCAATAGGAAAATACACCGTCTACTTGTAAAAACGCACTGTGCGGCACGTCCTCTTTTCGAGGCCTTTTATGACTCCTCAACTCATACAGTTCGGTTATACAATACTATAGACTTATCGATCACCTAATTAGATAATCAGGTTATCTTCAACTCATTTGGTTTCGAAATTAAGTGTTTACATGTTGCCACTCGAGATATCCCATAGACAAGAACGAACCCCGTCGAGTGAACATCCCAAGACCTCGTAATGTTAACAGGAGTGATAACACAATGTTACACTATCAAGAGCTCATTTAGTATTCTACTCGTATTACCAATACCCAAGGTGCATATGTACGATCTACCCGTGATAAGGAAAAAACACTTACCTGAGCACGTTACGGAAATATGTTTTACAAATGTTTTGGAGGTCTTTCCTGAAAATAGAGTAAGATAAAAGTAAAATGTTGTTTTATCAAAAAATAAGTGCAAATCTTACACTTCGGAGAAGTTCTTAACTGGGATGAGTACTCACGGTCTTCGTATTTTATAACGATATGTCGACCCAGTTATAGTCTCGCCGTGACCAGTTAAAGGATTGAATTTTTGCTATGATAAAAATGAATAATTTTATACATTAATGAAATATTTGGTGAACTTTTATAATCGTTAGTCCCTTTGATTATATTTACTTCCTCAGTTAATAGTCGCTATAATGTGACATATCGAACGCCTTAAATTGGAAATTGGAGAACTACTACGCTATCATCGATTAGCAATTATCATTTATATTTAGGACTTCATTGTTGGAAATAGATTTTTTAACTAATCACGATCCGTCAACATGGTCGAAATATCGGCGCACCAAATCATTATCTTGAGTGGTTACCCTCATCATTAAGTTTGAAACCCAATCTATAAGTATCACTTGCATTACCTACCAATCTCTGTTATCTCAATATCAAAGTACGTAACCTGCATTCATTCTACATTCTCACTCATCTATACCTAATTGTAAGATAAGAAATAGGTAATTATAACTCATTAGAATTCCTGCCTAATTTACAGATAATTTACATTACATCAGCACCACAAAGTCCACGAATTTTACTGGCATAAAAACTTTTTTCACAGGGACATTACAGAAAGACTTAGCGAAATAAGCTTCGCAGGCTTGCAGTTGGTAAAATATTGAAGTTAAAGTTAGGCACTTAACGCAAAGTTTTCCCGGCCCCACGGGCGCGCGGGCGCGGCTGACAACCACGATTTATTCTTGCCACTAACGATTTCCGCAGTGTGTGGTCATTCCGAGCCAAATACTGCAATTTATTCCATCTAAAGCGGTTCAATTAAGAATTACAATTTTATAATTAAAAACGGTCATTGTCCATTTTATGTATATTGTAGTTTGTGTATCGGTTCTACGTATACATACAGGTGAGTATCTTCATTAATTCACATTAAAGTAATTTCATGAAATACATTCCTATTATGATGGTAAAATCAGACTTGTAAAAAGAGGCTTGCTGCGAACTTCCGCGATTTTCGGTTGAAATGAACTTTTATAAGAATCGAGCTTCAACAGACTACAAATTCAATAATATCGGAATTTCCTCCACTTTTAGTGTTAACGCATCTCTATAAAACTTGGCACGGTGTAGATTAATTAAGAGTGCAATAATATTAGGCTTCCACCAAGCTGTTTCAAAGTTGGAGCGCATAGCTAGTCAACAGAAACATAGAATACAAATAAATGCCCATTGACGACCCTGTAACTTAGTAGTCACTCTACGAAGACAGGAATCCCTAGTACGTTCCTGGCGGAGACAGACATTTAGGTATGTGACAGATCGGTTTGTTATAATGATGTATTTTAAAACACATATCGTGATACCCGTATCATGGTAAAATGTGCACAATCCGCGATGAGAAAAGATATTTTTTTGTTTTCGGGTTGTGCTTGTTAAGAAGCGCATTGTATTCTTATCAAACCCTTCCAGAAGATACAAGTGTTTTGTTGATCTTTACCATTGCCTAAGTACTTAATACCAATTCGAAGTTTACATTATTGCTTCGACACAAAATGCTACATATAATCTTCGCCTGTAATGGCACTTAAGATACCAAGCCTTTGAATTTTTTTTTACTCACAAAGTAATGTAGGCGTTTATTCTAATAAATAAATCTCAGATGATGTGTCGTTTTAATAATACCGCATAACCCCTTTAATCGTTTAGGTACCTACCTCTATGAATAAAAAAGAATTAAGGCGCAATGCGGAGAATTCACATTTTTAATATGAATAACGACAAAATATACCAAGTCGCCCGGTGGTAAATAGTGACTATCGCTCATGGATAAGTTATACCAAAAGCATATCTTATACATTACCGGCTTCATAGATTAGGACAAGCTTAATTCTTTACCAAATTTCGATGCCCTTTAACAAAGGTGGCCAACTTAATTAAAGTTATCTACTTATTACTTTCGAAACTCTGATCAACCAGTTGGATATTCCTCGAGATTTTAACAGTAAGTATAATTATTAATTAAAATTTAATTCTTAGTAAACTAGTGACTAATCTGTTTGAAGTATGTTTTTGCACATATTATTAGAAATATACAACTTTCAACTGACCATACGTGCCCTATAATGATCATAGAGATATGTTACATGAAGAGCAACTGTTACTTAATCGAACTACAATGGGTTGCCCTGAAAATCAGCGGCTACTGGTTATCCACGGTCAAACCCTTAGTGCATCCCTTTTTTTTAAACATATCTTTCAATTTGTCAATGTTGTGATCAGCAATATATGAAACTGTTTTTTTATTGATATCTATTGTAATATCTATTTTCATGAATTTTCTATATAAACCTGTTACGAAGACTATTATTATATCCACTCCTATTTAAACTCTCTAAAGTAAAACCCCTTGTTAAAATAAAAAGTAAATCTAGGAGAGATCTAGTCGGCTCAGCCTAGTAATAAAATTATGCAAGCTAACCCCTAATGAAACTTAAATTCTTCTACACCACTTACTCTTACAGGAATTTTGTTGTATAACATTTACTTTTACATACTAAATAGGATAAATAAAACAAAATATATCTTTTGTAAATAACGTGCTATATTTATATTACAAAATAATTACAAAAAAACTTCGACACACAAAAAACTAAACTGTACATGCATGCAATTCAGATACAGTGTAATTATAATTAGCTAATTTAACGTAATATACAATAAAATGTAATCTATAAAAAAATACTCCTGTAAGATATAATTAAACGCAAAACAACGTTCACAAAATAAAAGTAAATAATAAAATCCATTTCATAACGGTATGGCATTTCATTGTAACATAATACTGAAACCGCTAATACAATAAACAATTTAAGTTCCTACTGAAAATTACCATGCTAATGCAAACGTTACAAACATTGACATAATAAATACGCAAAATTTAATTAAATATTTTCTCTATAAAGTTGAATAGGCAAATTACGAATATACTTAAAAATGTTTTGTATAATATTCAGTTGCGGCTCGTAACGAATACGTTCCTACTCCAATAAATACTGTCACTACTTTACAAACGATAAACAAACGAGTAATTAATTTAGGCAGTCTTTATAATATTTCAGTTAACAACAATCCCGAAACAGAATTTCACAGTACATTAAATAAATAAATATTGAATTAATACCAGACAACAAAAATGGTAACATACCTACGGACTTATACGTCGGAAATACACGGCCAACTACTGCTTTCATTTTAGATGAACGTGCCAAGTTAATTCACGTCCCTGTTAAATCATTCATTGAATATTGAAAGGCCGTACAGCTCTCGATCCATTCAAACAAAGTGAATTAACTCCATTGAACCCTCACCGTGTATTCTCAACATAACGATTTAAAATTATTATACATACAAATTACATACATCAGCACAAATTTCAATAAAGCACTGTAAACATTCTAAATATTGGTCTAGTTATTTATTGCGTGGAACGCAGTGTTCCGTTATAGAATACACATTAAGATATCGTTGCAATTACATTACTTACAGACTGCCGCGGTAAATACAACCGTTTTACACATAAATGTTTCTCCACTTATATTAAAAAATAAACAAAATAAGTCGACATAATCATTATCATTGCGTGTAATGTGAGAGATGTGTCAGTAATGGGTCTAGTTCTGAACAAGAAAACATAATGACTATGGTAAACCAGTCCAGCTCAATGCTTATTGACTGACATATATTTCACATAACTGAGATTATTATAAAGAACTGTCAGGTTTCTTATTTTATAATCGAGACGTTTACCTTTACCTGAACTAGTGATAATAAATTACAACATTCAAAAACGGTAACTTAGACAACATTGTATATTTTTTATTACTCTGAATATTGTTTTAATAACATTCAAACACGTTCCAACGGTTGTATCCACCGAGCGGTATAAGACTGAGCTATCTGACACTACACGATACTAATACGCATAAAACTGTAGCAGCGGCAAATACCATGGGGTTTATAAACGCCTACTGCTAACATTCGTCTAATATAATTGTCTACGTATAAAGGACGTCAACCGAGTAGTAAGCGGCACTCTCAATGAGTCATATCACAAATGATGCAGCGATACTACCAACAATTTATATATTATTGCTATTTCATTCAAGACATCGATAGTCTTAAGGCAAACGAATTAAATGCTGGTTACCAACGTGGTATATCGTTTAACTAGAATTATTTTAAAACGTTATTACTATTATTTTGAGACTATCAAGTTAGGTGAACCTTACATACGTACCGCGCCCCGTACGACGCTACACTCGGAGCTCGTACTGAACCTTAAGCGTATATAACTACAGAATAGAAAGACACGAACCGTCACGCTAATATAAATAAGTTTAGATCTCAAAAGTACGTTCATTAACACAATTGCTTCCTTGCAGGTAGCAATTTATAGGAAAAATATAATTTTGATTATCAAAAATAAGAACGCATAAAATTTTAATACTTTAAGACATGCATAAAAATAATGCGTCAATCAGAACTTTCCAAAACAGCTTGGACACTCCCGCATAGATTTATATTAAAATCCGAAATCCTGCTCAAAAATTAACGAACATCGTTCATAGTGAGAGAAAGAACGCATATCCCAAGTCAATAAATACCTATTTAAGAAAAACCTTTACCTTTATTGCAGCATTAAATTGATCCATTGCGTTACTCAGTAATACAACGCGTTAACATTATAATTAGGTACATTCTTTAAAACTGGCATTTAAGCTACCTAAGAAATATGCAGGCAAAATTCCCTTACCTATACGTAATGCATTTTAAGTCTATAAATACCAGTAAGTTGACTAAATATAACAACACGCAGTTTGTGCACGACCTCGCTCGTCCGAAGCGAAGCGCAATGTTAATAAAGTTAATAATCACATATACCTGTTACTGTAGTCTACGAGCTTCAACACTTACTACAAAGATAGACGGTCAAATATCAACTGGAACTGAAATGGGACATTTCTTTCGACACGTTTATTTGGCACACACACTGATATGTCTCTGTTAGTTGGTGTAGCTAAAAATGTAAACTTATACATAGGGTATCGCGTTCCGATTGTGTGTACGTCACGGTTCTGTTAATAGCACTCGATTTATGTTCTATGGAAGCCCCAAACGACTAGCTGTAAAATTATAATTATAAGGCATCTGTCATACGACCGTCCCGTCGCTCGCGAGTTAAAAGCAAAGAACCTGTCCCATTCCACGTCTCTAAACGTAATACAGAATGTCGTCTTAACATTAACTATTATTATGACACATCACCAAGAGAGCGCATGTGTCATGTCATCAAATTTATATCGACACTATTATATCATAAACGTGAACATGTTCAAGACCTCCCCTAATTCGATGTACCGACGAGTTCATAATATAGAACCCCATTACAAGCTACACACTGACACCGATGGCAAATCACACACATACACCAAGGCGTCTCGCTCGTTGTAGTACACTACAAGTCACATGCTGATATGTAAAGACGACAGTATATCGGTTCGAATACTGATAAGAGAATATTTGGCTTTGAGTTTTAAATATACTATAATCGTTTCTATATGAGAAAAGCTTTCCAATTGTTTATTTAATGAAGCGATTAGACGATGCGTCGCTCGGCCGGTCCGTCACGCGTCGCATTCACACCGATCACAGTTTACCGATAAAACACTAAAATAATTAGGCCTTTTTAGGACAGATAATCACAATACTTTAGCTACGTTACACAATCCCTAAGATAAACCTCACACTCATCCAGCGGTAGTCCTCGGCGTTAATTCTTTGGATTCAGGTTACATCTGCAAAATAAACGATCAATTAGTAATCATTACGTACGAAAGAGGATGATTTAGCATTTGATTTTTGACAATAATTTTATGACATTACTGAGCGCTTAGCGCTTTATATAAATAGCACCTTTACTGGGCCGATGGCAAATTGTTATGGTTAAGATTACAGGGTAGTTTCTTTTCTTTTAAAGAAAATACAGAGTTCAATTCCCAGCGAGCGATGAGTTTAAATTTCTGTTATTTGACTTTGTAATTGACCCCCCGACACAGGGTATCCTTAGTACAGGGCTATGTAATGGTTACAGTATTTATGATCCTGCCTTATGATGCCTGCCTGATGTACCACTAATGACATGACATGAGCATCTACAATAACAACTGGAACTGATGGCTTAACGTGCCCTCCGAAACACGGAATCGGTTAAGAAATCTATGCCACTAGCATCATCCATCCAGGTACCGACCGCGCCCACAAGTACTTAACTCTGTCACAATAGGGTCGACGCGAGCCAGCGGGCTATGAGCGCTTTATTAACTACCTAAAGTAAATGATTTGAGTCGATTTGAGTTGAATATAGTATTGTTACATGTATCTAGGCGGCGGTCTGCGCGGCGGGCGGCGGCGGGGCGGGCGCGGCGGGCGGCGAGGGCGCCGAGGCGTTCCGGGAGCGGCCGCCGCGCGGCTTGATGCTCTCCGACACCTGCCACATCGCCTCCTCGCTCAGCACGTCGTCGAACTCGTTGAACATCGCCTGGATGCGCTCGTTCTTCTTGAACTTGTACTGTCTGCAATACCACACGTATCTTGATCAACGTGGCACACGTGAAAAGTTATTTTGTTACATACGATTACTGAACTCGATTTTTTATTAATTTTTTTGATCATGGTTAGTTAGATTTTTCATTAATAATGCACTCGGAATTATATTTTTGGGTTGGATTTCGGACAATGTGTTAATCAAAGGTATCAATCAATCATAATATTGCTTCTGAGAATAGGTCATCCCTATCCAACATCAAATGCATTATTCACCTATTATTGACACAATATGTTGGATTAGAAATATATGTCTTCACATATTAAGATTTACTATTAAAAAATATTTCATGTTATACATACTCTTTATGGAACCGCTTCATATTTTCCATAATATGGTATTGTTGCCACCGTTTGGTAAAGTTGATACTTCCGTCAGGCAGGTGGTCCGGATTCCCGACGTGCACAAATGTCAGATCTTGTAGAAATAGGCCACTGCAAATAAAAATGTATATAGTAAATATATATTTCGTTTAAAATACTTTATCTAAAATAATGATCCTTTATCTATCTGGAAACTAATATTTAGTATAGTACAAGACAACGTACTCAAATAAATGATTGAAACATTAGGTATTTTATAATACAATTTGCTTTCAGGGTATCCAGTATTAAAATTATTGCAGTTTCATTTATTTTCACAACCTTAAGGGGTTAAGATAAGAGAGACGCTTAACTCTTACCATGTCGCTCATTTGGAACGACAGTGACATAAATGCAAAATATTAATTTTACACTACGCCATATTTAAGATTTTTTAGGAACACTAATGAAGTTTCTTAACTGTTCTTACAGCTAATGAATATTATATATTTATTATAATATATATATTTTTTTATTTTCACTTCTAACGTGCATGACTATGGGGCTGATTTTGGTTTAATTAGGTCAGCTTTGCTTTTTTTGCCGTTATGCCACTGTCGCTCCAAATGAGCGATGTTTGAAACTTTTAAAAACTAATCTTGCAAATAAATGAATTGAATTGAATTTATTAGTTAATATATCGTTGATCGACCTCTCAGAAAGCGGGGGTCCAATACGGTGAGTGTGGTAACATGAACAAGGACGTACATGTACGGTATGCAGGGGGGCTGTGTCTCGGCGAGCGCGAGGCGGTAGGCGCGGAAGGACATGGAGGAGTCGATGAGCGCGGTGTGGTCGTGCAGCGCGTCGAGCACGGCGCGCGGCCAGCCCAGCCGCTGCACCGGCGGACAGTCCAGCGCCGACACCAGCGCCAGGTACGAGTTGAAGTTGTTCATCTTGCGCAACGCCTTCATCACCTTCAGCAGCTTGTTCGCGTACTTCTCGCGCTCCCTCGCCTCCTCCTGCCGATCATGAATAATCACGTGAATGATATCTTTGAGCGACATTTTCTCAAAAATCTACTCCGAGTGCATTATTAATGAATGAAAAACCTAATTAAAGATGATGAAAAAATTAAAAATTACTGCTCGGTAATCGTATGTTATAAAAGTTACATACGATACGTGTTGCACAATGGTCACGATGCCAGACCACCGTTGGAAATTTGAATGATGAGTTAAATTCTGTTCTCAGTATGATTGTGTTTTTGTCATTGTTTGTTGTCCATGACTTCCATGAAATAGGGAATCCCAGTGAGGAGCTATGAGTATGTACCATTATTAATTATTATTATCTTGTAAGTAATAAACAAACGCTTACACACTCGTATCATCGCCCTAGAATTCTCTGTCGCGGATGGCATTAGATACAAATAAAACTTGAGAACAAGCTTTAGCTCTCGCTTAAACGTCTGTCCGAGCCAAGGATCAAACACGTAACCTTAATTTCATAGGCAAGAACACTCTAACTAGGCTACGACGTGTTTTGTCAAACTTAACATCGGCTTAGAAACACGCTTCTATATAAATTTATTTCATTGTATATAGGCTAAATGCACTGTACAATATAACTAACATAGTCCTAAACCACCAGACTATAGATAAAAAACGAAGACTATACCTGCTCTAATATCCTCGATCTCGCCCAGTAACTCATCTTGTTGAAGTGTTCGGTGAACCTGGTGAGGTTGGGCGAGCTCTCCTCCGACTGGTCTCTGGGCCACGACAGTACTTCGGCGGTGGTGATGCGAATGAACAGTTCGGCGTCCAATAACGTCATTTGTTCCGCCAACTCTGTCGCTTTGAAGTCGAGTAGCGTGTCCCGTCGGAGCGACACGGACCCGTAACACGGCAGGTCGTACTCATATCTATTGTTTGTCTGTAAACAAAAGTTTATTAGTCATATAAAAATGTGACCATTAAAAGATTTCAATAATCTAAACACAGTAATAACAAGGTAAATATGAATTGAATTATTAGAATAAAAGAATACGAAATGAGATTGTTTAAACAAATTTTGTGGTATTTGCAATTCTCATAATATTATTGAACAAATGCTTATATAATAGAATTCATCGGAATTTTGAATTCTTTTGATTGGATATTATAAAGAACTATGAAATGAAATATGAAAAACAAAATAAAATATCATTATATAAACATCTACCCTAAATGTAATTAGTAGTATGTGTCATGTCATTATAATCAAACAAAAAATCATGAAGAAATGGAAATGGAATGGTTGGAAACAAAAGTTCTGTGTATTTGTATGAATAGTATAAATAATACTCACTTGCTGGAAATGTAACTGTTTCTGTTTATCGACTAGTATTTGTCTTAAAGCTTTTGCTATTGGGAGTTCCTCGGTTTCAACTAACCAATATATGAATTTCATTATATCTTGCATAAGGGAGCGATCCAGGTCAGCCATCCTAAAACAAGTAACTTTATCATTCACTCTCTTGTAATTAAAATATAAACAAACTTTGAGAACTAAAGGTTTTAGATACACATAAAGATCTTTTGTTGGTCCCTTAATTCACTGTTAAATATGTCGGTAACTTAATCAACAGGTTAGGAGTTTTTGTATATCTGGTATTTTGGTAGCTCTTTTTCATTAGTTGATTTCTAAATTTCACCCATATTTCGATTCGGGACCTATTTTAGATTAGAACTGGAAAATTGTCACACTCAAACTGATAACGAAATCAGTATTAATACATCTTACATGACAATCATACGAAAAAATTAAAATATAAAAAATAATCTCAACTTTGTACAATACTAATAATACAATACAATTCACACCAAACTTTATGGCCCTTCTTAACTACACGCAATACGTAATTTTCGGACATCGTTTCAACACAAGAAGGTTGTAGGAGAAGGGATCGCTATTTCCGCAACTTGCGCTAAAGCCCACATTGCATCCTTAATACGTAATGAACTATAATAAAGACTCATATAATAAGTAATGACAATAGTCAGAGATGAACTTACGTAAGGTCAGCAACAACCCGCGTGAGCAAACTGAGCGTGGAGCGCAACTCGTGCGGTCTCGGACGGAAGTGGTTGGCGCGCCGCACCAGCCGCTTGATGAGGTCGCTCGGCGACACCCACGTCCTGTACGTCGAGAGAAACGCCTCCTGGTACGCAAAATCTGCGCACACAACGCAAGTTAATTCGACCGCATACTGACGCGGATGAGCGACCGAGCGATAATCGTTCTTATTATGACAAGCTTATATTGCGACCGTTCCGAGATGATCGTATCGCTATTATTTAACTAAAAGCCGAAGCAAAAAAAATATTTACGTTTTAAAGCATTTTAAAATTACAATAAGATTGTAATTTGAATATTGACATATTAATAGTGTATGAAAATCCACTCGTATTTAACAACGCAGCATAAAACATAACTTTTAAATTTACTTGCATTGTAATTAATTAAACTTGAAAGTATCATTTACCAAATAAAGAATCCTTAACTCTATATATATATTATCAGCAAATTTATCCAAATATAATCAATCAAAGCAATTTAACTTTAAAAATAAATCAAAAGTCTTGTGTAACAGTGAAGCGCTCTCAGCTAATAAAACCAGTGTATTGTGCACAATCGATTATATAAATTCGTCCTTTGCTTTAAATGAAAATGCTAATAAGGTGTTTAGTAGATAACTATAATAAAGCTGCATATCTAAAAGCGTTAATGTTTGCATTAGGATAGAAGCTGATTATGAAACATCCACACAGCAAAAGTGCCCCATAAACACAGAACAAGCATTCGCTAAGTTTAATATTAGTACGAAACCAGCCAGATTGTGTCAGCCCCGAGTCAAACAATGATTCAACCACTTACACTCGTCCGTTTCTGTAAAGTGAAAGCATGAAAGTTAAGAGGTTAGAAGCCACGGTTTACGACAAGTCTATAGACAAAATAACTATTTCAAACTAGACAACTATACTGAATACTAAGATGTTTATTTTATGACATATAATGAGGAAAAATTGCTATGTAAATTTTGACACATTGTTCGAAAATGACTATTGAACAAGAAAACTACAGTTATGAAAAACAAATTGTAATATTATATTTTATCCGTGACGCTTATCCTGAACAATCCCAGAGACATGCTAATTATGATAATAGACAACATTGATGAGCTTATGATGTTATGTATGTATATAATGTCATTTTAAATGAAACCCAATTCCATGCTAATTAAGAGTCGTACTATGATAATAATTAATATGAAGTTTGCCCTTAATCGATTTATAACTACCCTTTTCCATTATATGTTAGTACTACGAATGGAAATTTTGATATATCAGTACCAAAACTTTTTAACGGTACTCGAAGCACAAATGATCTCGTGCTCGTGTTCGTTTCCTACCTGAAGCCAACATGTATGTGACAGATAAATGTATTCTTTGGTCTTGATCGTAATGACAATACAATAAAATTATTTTGAAATAATTTTCTATGAACACTTTTTTTAGACCATTATCATTTGCAACACGTCGCAAACTTATTATGAGTATAAATAAACGTATGTTTGTATGTGTGCGAGTCTGTAACTCTACAAACACTCTTTGTTTTAATAGAGCATGTCCATACAGTGGTAACAGCTGGCAAACATATTGTTATTGTGAATGTAGGTAAATGTATACTTGGATGTGGTGTGTACGTGTGCGTGTCTATAACAACGTACGTACCTTTGGTGGCCTTAGTGGCGAGTACGATGAGCGCGTCGGGGTGTCCGCCGCGCACGTCCGGCCCGTCCTTGTTGGCGCCCTTGAGCAGCAGCCAGCCGCCGATGTCGGTCTGCAGGATGATGTCGTCCGGGTCGGGCGGCGCGCTGTTGCTCTCCACCGTTATCGACACGGGCGGCTCGGGATGACCGTCGCTTCGCTGAAACACAACATCGCGGTTACGTTGCAGCGGGGATGGTGGCGTACTCTCTGCTATTACAACACATTTGATAACATAACCCTTTAACAATATGTAACACTCACACATACAAAAACACATATAAAAGTTTTATCCAAAGAAACAATAATAATATCCGATATACACTATAGACAAACTAATAACTAAACTTAATATCTGATTTACATTATACAATACACAAACCAATCATTAAACTGAAAATGTTCTCCATTGCCGTCTAAATGAACACTACATACCAAGTTTACGCTAGACACAAGCGTTATATTTTTGGAATAGGAAATGTCTAACAAAAATATTGCTTTCTTTATTTCAATACAATAAATAGATTATATATTACCTGAGACGGTACAGGCGATGGCGCCGGCTGCTGCGCCATCATCTCCAAATCGTCATCATCGAGAGGGAACTTGCCCGGAGACGAGACACTCACGTACATGTCGTCCGAACTCTATAACATATGTTTCACTATTAAATACACAACGTAACGAGCGCTCAAAATTATATGGAATCGACGAATTCCAACTTGAATTAAAACAGAGATGCACTTGAACACTACAATAAATTGAAGGTGAAAGAACAATGACTTCGATACACAAAACTTGTGTACACAAAACGTCAATGTTATAATAACAAATACCTCACCAGCTTGTCTTATTATGATGTCTATTAAATTATAAGCACTACTATTAACATCAGCATATTTTACTATATTATATTAAACATAGTTTTGCATCTACAACGAATACTAGTATTAATGTTATAATCATATCATGTTTTCTATCACGAAGAGTTGAACGACCACTGATATGTTCAATCATGTAATCTTTTGTCTGTTGACCTTACTGTACAATTATAACGTGTAAAACAAACTTCAACTAACCACATTATTCATAATGGATTCGTCGGCGGAACTGTTGTTGGAGGAGGGCCGCGGCGACGGCGGTGGCAGTAGTTCGTTGCTCGAGTTTATTGAAACCTGAAACATGTCCATAATCAATGCAATGTCATGGTCATATTGACGACATACCATTTACCTCAGTATTTAATTAATGAAATATTTAGTATGCAATGATAGTCTTAAATCATTAGTATCAATCAAATAATAAATATTAAACAAAGTGTATTAAAAAACCTATGTAAAGGAGAATATATGTATAAGGCGGTACAATGGTCTATACCGAATTAGTACAACTTTAGTGGACTAACCCTTATGTTTGCTTTTTGTCACCGTCGAGAAAAACCACTTGGCCGTCCTATTTAAATTTCTTAAGGCATTGATTGAATTATTTTCATTATTGTTTTTCCTTTAATTTTTTTTTGTATTACGTTAGTTAATAAAATGTTTATTGTAAAGAATCACGAAGTTTAGCGACGATAATCGACATATTACTCGAAGAAAGAAGACGTATTCCTAAATTAAAATTAAAATAAAGTAATTATTAAATGGTTGTCTAACCTGTTTGTTTCTGTTCATCTTTGGCGGTAAGGCGGGCGGTTCCGGGGGCACTGGGCTCGATCTACTGGACGTTTGCATACTGACGCTGTCTTCGGATCCGCTGCGATACATCCATACACATTATATTAATTTTATTATATGCACAACTCTTATAAAACACACAAACAATTATGACAATTATGGACTTTTAATAAAATATTGCGTTCGCAAACAAATAACAACGAACGAAAATAATAGACTTTTAGACAGTTAAATTGCCGTCGCTTTGCTTTGGGAAATCTTATGATCTCAGTGGTAAATGACTCGAAAAATGTTTATACA
Source organism: Carystus phorcus (assembly GCA_018248895.1). Lineage (NCBI taxonomy): Eukaryota > Metazoa > Arthropoda > Insecta > Lepidoptera > Hesperiidae > Carystus > Carystus phorcus. The sequence goes on from DWJN01000103.1 coordinate 26,941, forward strand.
GTTTAATTTAATGCGTATGTATACTGTTCTCATATGTTTGAATACGAGTGTAAGCGAGAAAAAATGTGTATTACCTGAGCGGTGGGGTGCCGAAATGTTGCAGCGTGAACGATTGAGCAATCGACAGCTGAACCTGTTGGTGTCGCTGTACACTTATAGAGCCGGAGCTCGAGTGCTGTGCGCTGAAACAGGAAGCCGAACGATCAATCCAACAAACAAACTTCGGCCACTTCAACTATACGCACATATAAATTAGAACGCAATAACCACGTGCAACAACACCTGCGCTAGATACTACTGCAAGTTATTACCAGTTAGACCACTCTGATAATTGTACACATAATGGTTTTAATGAGCATCGCGTTTTGTTTTACAGTTCACCGGTTGTTTTTCGAAGGACCGCCCGCGTAACTCATATCGTAAGATTTTATAACAAAAAATGCAGGTTCAAGTGCATACATTTACGAAATGTATTAAGCTGATTACAATGCTTAATAGGATGTAAATCAACATACATTGGTTCTGTAAATTATTGTTTAGAGAAAAAACATTATTCGATTTGGATATGTGAAACTAGATTACTATCAACAACACGAGTATCTCACAAACTGAATTACTTGTTATCTAATCTAGTGTAGCTTATATTACTTGTGTCTGAGATACCTTCTATTTTCGTGTTGGCAAGCGATTTTACGGTGTTACTACTTTAACGTTTTATAGCGTTGTTATCTAAATAAAATATATTTATTGTCTAAATATAATATAATAATACCTGGCCAGATTGTACGTGTGTATTGAATGTCGGAACATATCAGGCGGCGCGGCCGCACTGTTCGGCGGATGACTGCAGTTCCCGAACATCTCCATGTAAGCCATTACTGCACAAACATACAAATCGATGTACTCACACACCCGGGGAACGCACACTAACGTATTAGTCAAAAGGGCGTAAACTAAGAAAAAAAACGAAGGCGCAAAATGTACTATTGAAAACTATGACCGCCAATGTTACATTAACAGAAATCAGAGCCGAGCGCTACGTGTTCTGTAATGAAGCGCTAAGTACATTCATCATCTCAGGTGATAATTATCTAGAGCGAACGAAATACCGTTCCTGTTATCGACACAAAATTAAGCGACGCAAGCCAATTAACGATGTTTCACAGCGTGAACTGATAAGCAAGCATGTTTCTCGTGTCTGCACCCGCGGAATGTGTGACGCAAGCTGAACATCTATACAAGCATGATGAATCTCCAATCCGTCTGTACTATGGAGTTGACCCGAGGTGGCTAAACCGAACTCTGGTGCGATGACGGAGCTCTTTGTAGATACAGCTAATTACTAGAGATATATAGGAAACCGACTGCGCAATATGTTAGCTAACAACCGAACGCCGTGACTTTAGTTTGTAGATGTTAATTACAGCTGTGAATGTATAGATAGATAGATATGTGCAAGATTCCTTCCACAATCATTGCAAAAATTGTTTGCCAATATATGATTTTAAACTTCATCGGAGACATTAAACATCGGCCTCGAGCATGATAAGTGCAAAAGTGTATTTAACAGTATTAAAAATAAAGTGTTTGTTGTAGATATTAATGATATGATTACATATTAATTATAAAAAACATTATACAATTAATAACTTGAAAATAACTGTAAATTTATCCAAAAGTGACGTCATCGACATGGGTGAGACGCCATATTGCTCATAGTGAAGTTTTGCCGGGTTTTTGAAATATAGAATTAGTAATTTGAACTTTTAAGGCAAATACATACCAGTATTAACAATGATAACTTTTTGTAGGTTCTTTAGCTACTACTAAATAATGTTAAATATGTTTTAAAAACTTGTCAAATAGCCTATTTAATCAAAATATCTGCACAACTTTGTGAGTGTGTGTTAAAATTAAAATGATTACCAAAATGCAGCAAAATTATACTGAAATTGTGTAATTGACTTGACCCTCATACTGCGATATTATCGTCCCTACAAGTACTCCAGAACATGTTTCGTGTTATTAATAAGAAATTTCATTATGACAAATTACTACATAAATATGAATTCTAGAACAATCTACAAAGAGCTCGGAATGTCGATGGGCGGTGAATAGAATCGGAGCTAGGTAGCGCTTTGCATGCATTGATCCACTCACCGCTGTACGCGACGCTTTGGAACACTGCCGGGCCGCACCGGCACAACAGACAAACATGCCGTTAAAACCCCCATTATATTAATACCAAAACACCATGGGCGTAGCCAGGGGGGAATGCTATCTCGCGATACATATCGATACTTGTACATATGGTACATAATTTACATCAAAAGAACATTATACGATATCATACACGACCCAGCACGCCCATGCCACACAACTCATAGACAGACATCTCATAAGCCTCCACATTTATACGAAATATACAGTCCAAGTATGGATGCATTCTCCATCAGCCAGAGGTGTTCATTTGTGTCGTGAATATGATCATGAACAATGAGTGTGCAATCGTCGATGAACATAATTATTATAAATACCGATGACGGTGCGATGTACCAATTGATGATTGATGTTTAATAATTAAAATTAACCACGGATTAATTTTCAAACAATAAACATTTACCAACCCAATTACATTACCTAATAACCTATAACATGGAAGTATAAAAAAAGGTTACTCTTGTTATGAAGTAAAAAGGATAAAGTATAATGAAATAGCAGTATAAATTCCAATAACTTACAGGTTAAGCAGAAATTTTATTACGTTACAATTAATAAACATATTAGTATTTCTTGAAATTCTTTTCATCTTAGGTTAATGAATATCCTTGATATTACCCAATCAAATGAAACAATATCCAAATTCTTAAAATATACCGCTCCGTTGTAGTGCCGTTAACGAAATTTTTAAATGCTCCGAAATTTCAAAAGAGCGCGCCTCTAAAAAAAGCTCGCCAATCAAAAAGATGCCGGAAATGGCGGAAGTTAAGTAACCTCCGTTATGATTATATGAAACTCTCATTATGATCGTTTGAATCAAAATTTCACACAAAAAATGTCATTTCGTCACAAGCCGACGAGAAATGGGTTCATTGTAATGCTAACACGTCAAATATTTAGAAAATTATATAATTTAGTAAGGTATATAGTAGTTTTAAAATCAAAATGAATTAGAATTTCTCAGTGCAAAGACGAAATGCATAATAGGAGAATGGACGTGTCACATTGCTTTGGCTTTACAAACATCCATTGTATTATACTATGAGTTTCCTATTTTGACAGATATTAATTTAATAGGTACCTTACTATTATATTACCGTAATAAATAGGCGACCTGCTGTAATCCAAAGTAATAAAGATGCAAACGACTTGGCAGTGCTTCTCACGAAATATATGACAATACAACATGTGTGTTACATGTTATTAAAAAGAAAATTCCTAATTTCTTTGCCAATTACAAGCAATGCGCTTGTTTAAGGTGAGGTTTCATTATAACGCTGAAGTAACGTGCGTATAACAAAATTCTCTTCTGTATTGTCTGCATTATGTTACTTAGATATAGACCAATAGGCTCAATCTAAATCTGTTGCATTGTTTGGATTCGATTAGGACAAGAAATTCTTGTATATTTGTATGTATGTAATTGGTTTCTCCGGAACGGCTCAAACTATTTTAATGGACTTTATGTTTCGATGGCCCGTTACTATTATAATTGCTTTATCAATAGACAAAAAAAACAGACTTCATTAAATACACCCTAATAAATATAATCAAGATGTCAGATATCGCACAAAAAATAATCATCCAAATCGGTTAACCCGTAAAAAGTTATGAAGTAACACCAATAAAAAAAATACAGACGAATTGAGAACGTCCTCCTGATTTTTTGAAGTCCTCTAAAACATTATCTAGGTGAGTGTCCTCTCCGTGATAATCTGTTTTCACATGCAAAAATGCATTTAGATTTTATGAGCCGTTTCCAAGGAAACAAATACATATATAAGAAAATTGGGAGTTGAGTTTAAGAAAGTTGGGAGTATGTAACCCGAACGACAGTCGGTCGACCGGTGTTTAGTGTATAATAATAACACAAGTATACTGACTGTGTTTCTTCTTGAGCGGCAGCGGCGGCGGCCGCGGCGGGTGGTGGTCGGCCAGCGTGTGCGGGCGCGCCTCGCCGTGCAGCGTGCACACCGGACTTTGTCTGTAATACGGACCATCATTATTATCATCATCCATCCATCCATCCATCCATCAAGCGTGTAGACGTCCGCTACTGGTCATAGGCCTCTACTAATTTGCGCTACTTAGCTGAGCCTGAGTCCTCTGAATCCGCGAATTGAGCGGGCGCCCGCCGTCTTCTTCAGGTCGTCAGTCCACATCGTCGGAGGACCACCTATTCTATGCATAGTGCGGACGCGAAGCAGAATTTGGTAAACTGAACTTTTTGTATACTGACAGTGGCAACAATCTTTTTCGTATATATAATATTAGAAAGAAAAAGAATGTAATATTATATTTACGTTTTTAAACACTTTATTGTTTATATTTTGAGTCGTGGTTGCCTATAATTCGAAGAGAACTTAATATTTTCCTAATCGTTATATAGTTATAAAAGAGCAAGTCTACTTTCCGTTGAGAATCCTAAATAAATAAAAAACACTCCAAAGCTATAATAATAATAACAACCCTACATACTTATAACCCCACACTAGATTTCACCATATAGTGGGTGCAGTACAACACAAAAGAACAATTACAAACACATAATTCAAATTTTTGCCTAGAACCCTTCGAATGGCGGTCCATTACTGCACGCGGGTTGTCAAATAAATACGTTTTCAGTGACAATACGCACCTGATCTCGACATTGGGGAAGTGTTGCTGCACGTCGGCCCGCAGCGTGCGCCGCGTCTTGACGGGCAGCTCCGGCGGCGTCTCGCTCTCGTCCGACGTGATGCTCGCCAACCTATTGTCAACGACCACCACTTGAACACTACTTACTATGAATACTTCCACCAACTAAACGGATGCTATTGCAAAAAAGGTTAAGAAAAAATCTGCGAGCGTCATCTTAAAAATTTATTGTTCTGGCAATGTTACTACAAAAACTTCACTGTTAAAAAGATTTTTTTTATATAGATGCACCCTAGAGCTACATCATACAAATTACAATTTAGTCTAACGACTAATGAGTAGTATTAGTTAAACCTAAATGACTACAGTAAAATAAAGAAAGAATGTGTCCAATAACACTTTTCTTATAGTCTCTAATATGGCGAAGACTCTTTGTTATTGTGTTCTTTACGGATGATGCACATACACTATATTACACTAATTGTTCACTTAACTTAACTCAAAAGG